>CABFPE010000487.1:306511-322186 GCA_900660155.1 Hofstenia miamia
TTGCGTTTTATGAAACATCACTTATATTTTACTAGCTACCTGACATTACATGTCATATATATATATATATATATATATATATATATATATGTATATACATCATAGGATTCCATTTCATTTAAAATTCATTAAGATTATACAAATATCTATATTAATTGCAAAATATTTTAATAATGAATGTAGAAGTCAACCAAGTAACAATTATGAAAATATGATGTTATTTACTAAAATAAATTTCAAATCTAGTTGCTTTTGGAAATGGAATAGTAATGAAACTGCTTCTTGCCGGAATGATACTAGTTTGTGACTATACTTTCATTGAAAAAACATTGATAAGTATTAAATTTATTAATAGCACTTAGTATATACGCGTCTGCTCATATCAACTCATGTTCGAATGCGGTTTTTCTAAAGCAGGTTTTTTTAAAGTTGAGATGCTTCAATAACTTTCGCAATGTTATTGCTAAATTCAGTGCATTGACAATGGGAATGAAAAAAAAATTATTGACTTAGCTGAAATATATAAAGAGGATATTAACTTCGATTGTGCATTAGATGAATTCAAGTTTGTAGAAGTATATATGAACTCATGTTTGGTGATGCATGGTGATCATAAATAATTTATTAACATTTATGATAGCTAATGGCGTGAGAAGAATCCACCCGAATCTCTGCATACTCTATCAAATATTCTTAACAATGCCCATAAGCAGTGCTTCGCTGAACGAAGTTTTAGCCAGTTGAAGATTATTAAAAATTACCTAAGATCAACTATGAAACAACAACGCCTGTCAGATCTGTCTACTTAGTATTTAATTCAGCATGGCATGTAATTTACATTTTGATAAAGTCATTGATACATTTGCAAGGAGGAAAATTTCGAAGAAAAAAAATTTATTGACTTTGCAAAACTTTATTAATGTTTGTATTTTGAAAAGTGTTTATACAATGCAAATTTTCTCAAATATGAACTTTATATATTTGAAAAGTTGATATGATTCAGTAGAACAAAGTAATTGATAAGAAGCATGCTGCTAATAGTAAAAGTATGCCTTTGCTTAACAAATGTATGCTTGCTACAGACATGTAAATAGGACATTTGCATGCAATTTTCTCTATTTGCTTTTGTTTCAATATGTCTTAAATTTTAATATTCAAATTAATCGTTTTTAAATTTAAAACAGATTTCTTTGGAAAAATATTTTTATTTGTAGCGCCCCTAAAATATTTCTTGCCCCCTCTGATGCCTTTGATTGATATATTAAAAGGCATTTAGCAGTTGTAAAATCCAGAGGTATCTTGACTAAATGCAAAAATGACTATTGAAATTTTTCTCAGTAATATGGAGAGTAACATTGGAAAAGGTTTTAAATAAATATTGAAATTTTTATTGAATTACCATACATAAGATATTTAAAGCTCTTTATATTTTAGATAACATTCTAAGAAGCATTGCAATTTTTTCCTACTTCATATTTTAATGAAAACATAACTTAATAAGGATTTTTAATAAAAATAAACTCCAAAATTGATATTTTTTGTTTAAATACAAAAGAAAGTTCATTTACAATACACAGTGTATCTGACAAATAGATTTTAATGAAAAGCATTCTTTATCAATATTCTCTACCACACAATGTGAGATTCCTTTTTTATGGAGAAAGGAATAGTATTGGTAATGATGTAGAATGTGTTTAAAGCGTGCTGCATGACATTTACATTGACATAAGTTTGCGCAACTTTGACTAATTTCTCTTGGGTCTGCAATACCCATCTAAATCCAATTCTCAATTGTGCTTCACTAAAACAATACATGGATTTCAATTTATTAGAGTATTCACGTTAATATCTACATCTATAAATATATATAAAGAACTAAAGCATGATTTTTATTGCAAAAAAACTTCTCCGCTAAATAAACATGTGTTTGCTATATTTTGCATAGTTAAAAAAAATTTTGAAATAATAAAATTTATTGAAATGTTGTTAGCTTACTAGACCACCAACTATACCTATTTTATATCAATCCAATCTCTTGTGCATAAGATATGCACAATTACTCTTATAAGTATAGACATAAAAATATTATACTAAGGATAAGCAAATGTAATTTGTATAAATTTATACCTAATATTTAGGTCTGAATATATATATATACAATCAAAAATGCGCAGTCTTAAGAGCGTGGAAAATGCTCTTCAAATGATCCTTAAGTTCTTCCTACCCTAGAAGTATCTCTGAAGAATGTAAATGGAGTTGCATGTTTTTGAAGAGTCCCTGAAGAATATGTTAAAAAATTCAACTGCAATTATATTTTAACCCAATAAGCACACTGGTGTCCAAAATCTAAAGAAAGGATGATAGCATATTGATCAACAGTATAATTAATATTTATTATGCCATCGATTGTGAGAAGTAAGAACATTGTAATTGGGGTTGTTATTAGATATATTTGCAGATCGATAAAAATTAGAATAAAATATGGACATTCATGTTATAATTGATTGCATTAATAATGATTTTAAACAAAACTACTGGGGTTAATTACGGAATTATTTCAAAATAATATTTATATATTTTATACAAAACGCTTGTATTATTTTTAATGGCTTATGAAATCTAGTAGCAAATAGATATAACCATTAGTATTTGATAACAAAGTGAATGCTACCAAAAGATGCAAAATAACAGAAACTATTGCAAACGTTAAAAAACTTTAGATATTTGTTACATGTAACAAAAAAATGTTTCGCGGTTACAATTTAAACTTGACTGGTTAATACTTTTATTGTGGATAACAAATTTAAGAAAATACTCAACCAATGAGAATTTGTTTTAAAATAATTCAATTATCGAAATGGTAGACAACTACAATGTGACACATCCGCCTTTAGAGCAACAACCAAGTTTTATTCAATTGAACTACTTGAATATAGTGAATGGCGCTGTTGGGGTCATAGGAGTTTTGTTTATCATCGTTACATTTTTAACATGTCGTAATCTTGAAAAGAAACATAGAACTTCATTTACAGTGATAATGCAAATGCTTGCCTTTTGGGATGGAATTTCTTCGCCCAATGGGTATGAAAACTCAAAAATTATGTTTCTTTTAAGTTTAATAAAATATATGTCAGAATCCATTTAAAGTTTTCAAATTTAATTAGCAATGTCATTTGCTTGCAATTCAAGTATGATTTAGCATGTCAATCAGCCTTGAAAATTTCATATATGGCGATTACTGAAGTGAATGTCTTATATTCTTTTTTCAAAATCGATAACCGATTTCCAGATTGTTTTGCAAAAAGTTGCTATGTGCCATTTGTGTAGCTAGGCTTGCAGCTTCTACAATTTAGACATTAAGAGAACATACAACTTGAATTTGAAAAATTCTTAGTAGTTAGATTTCAAAACAAAAAAGTAGCATTTCCAATTGCAGTATACACAAATACAACTTAATACATGTATATAAACAATGAAATGTTGAAAATTTTTTAGTATTTTCAAATATGTCTTTGACATTGTGTAAAATATATTTTGTACATTCCCAATCTTGTTTTAAACAACATTTTGTATGATAGAAGCACGGCCTCCTGGCAATTTGAAGAAATTTAGACAAAGAATGAGGCCACATACACATCATCACAAACCAAAATTTGATGTAACAATTAAAAATACCAACTAACATACATTTAAGAACAAATTCTTATAGAAAACTTAAGTTTAAGAAAAATATGATGAAGAACTCGTTACTAATTTTTCCAATGACCTATGGAATGAATTACCACCTCAATTTAGAGAAGAAAAATTAATTAAAGATTTTAAAAGAAATGTGCAAATGTATTTGAAACCAAAAAAATTAATTAATTAAATTACCAAAGAATTCATTCAATTCCAACAATCAAGTTTAGTCATTCAACCAGGAAAAACTATTTTAAAATCTTAATAAGTGCTTAACACTTTATTTGTATAGTGATTATATGTGTAAGAGCATAAGAAAACAGGAGGTTTGGGCAAATTGTATGAAAAATGTTTTTCTTTAAATTTCAACATTTCAGTATATGCCACTTCAAATGAAACAAGCAAAATATTATATTCATTAGTGTCTGGGTGATACTTACAGTTAAAAATATTACAAATAGTCAGAAAGTTATGGTTAGAGTTAAAATTGAATTTTTTCAAAACTGCATAATAATTCAAGTGTCATGTGTTGTCGTGTCTCTACACATATCCACAGAGGATTTTAAACATAAATATTATTATTTTTCAAAAAAATAATTATGCAAATCTTTGTATTTGGAAGCACTTTGATTTTCCAAAAATTATAGAAACCCCATTTAGATAAATTGAGGCCCTAACAATTAGAAATCAGTCTTCGTTATTTCATAATTTGTCATTTGAAAGTACATAAATCACAGAATATAGACTTACACAGACAGAAATGTCTAGAAATTTAATGCACTACATTGCAAATGAAACACTCTGATTTGTTTGGTGAGCCCAGTGTTTGTTTCAACGCCAATGGAATGGATGTAAGTCCACAAACTGAAGGAAATTCTTGATAGTCTCGTCGTTACACACTAAGACAGAATTCTACACCAATTCTTCACTTGCAACAGTTTGCAATGCTTCTTTTAAATAGGATTTCAATAAAATTTGATTTGTTCATATAGCACTTGATTGGGCAACTTACGTTTAATTTCTATCTAGATACTGTTTCTTAATGATATTTTACATTTAACAAAAATAACCTAGTGAAGCCATTTTGAACCTTTCTGCATTCGAATTTTTTAGTCAAAATTTTGCAATTAAAAAAAAATGCATACACACAAATAACTATATATTTATATTGATAGTTTTTTTCAATTAAATTTTTTTTACTTGCGGTATATCGACTCTGAGTGCCAAAAACCCGTTGAAGCAGCGACCTAGTAGGTTTTCTCATTCATTAATGGTGCTATGTGTAAATTTACCACTAGATACAGTCGTAAATTATACAACCTCTTTATAAAAAATATGTGATTTACGTTCCTTGAACAAAGCGTCGCCGTCACCGAAAACAAAACCAGTTTCTATTATATTTATAATACAATTTACTAGTTTTTGCCAAGTAAAAATATGTTATTTGCAATATTACTGGTAAATATGAGAAATTAGATGAACAGCAGTTTATTCAAACCCACTCATAAATGGCATCTGAGTACTTTGAATATTCAAGTGTCATTAGTCACTACAAACACTGCAGATACTTCTTACAGTTTGCATATTAAATCAAAAATTGCAAAACTAACAATTATATTTTAAAAAACTCATAATTTTTAACCCCATAGCAACTCTATATAACTATAGCAGCACAGCAACTCCTATATAAACAAATTTTTAAAAAAAAATATATATATATATATATTAGGACTAGAATTACAAGTAGGAATTCGGCACGTTTTATCACAATTCCCATTGTTTTGTAACACTGCAATAATTATTATCAATATATTTTGAAAATGAAAAATCGAATTTCTTAACCGGATTTTAACCTGATTAGCCGGCTTTAACCGTACCGGATTGGTTTACCCGGTTTTAACCTGACTGGACTAGCCGGACCAGATCCAGCACTAATATATATATATATATATATATATACATATATATTATATATATATATATATTCACACAATATACGATGTATATATAATAACTTATATGAGTAAATATTTAGCTATGCATTTTCGTTTCTAATAAACAAACTCCTAAGTACTGCTAAAAATTTTTTGAGAAAATTAACAAAACTATATTTTTTATACAAATTAATTTCCACTTATGTTTAGTAAGACAGCAGGTAAATGTCGAATAAATATATATTAAAGTTTCAAAAATTAGAATTGTCGATGTGCATTTCTGTTACTGAATACCCTAATACGAAGTAGAATCAAAATTTTTTGAAATTTGCATTTTTTTTCTAAACCAGATAAATTTTGTATGTACTTCTAACTCAAACAATATATATATAAGAAGCTGCGTGGAAAGAAGTTATTGCATAAACTATTTTATACAAAGGTTAAGAATTGTTGTAAACGTCGTGATAGTTGTTTCATATAAAATGAGATTTGAATAAAATGGTAGTACAGTTACTATTAATGTCATTAAAATACGACCTTAGAGTTACAGTCATTGAAAGCATACCCACTGGGCCCAAAACCCCAACGATGATAAATTCATGATAATCTAAAAGCAGCAAATGCAAGCCCATTGTGAACAGCGGTAAAAAGGAAGTTTCTAAGGTTTGTCCTAGTTCAATTTCAATTAACACCAGAAACGGCAGCTTTTGCTCGTACCTAAAGCACTTCAATTTCCGGTCAATTGCCCAATCATTGGTCTTAGTGTTAAAACAAATTTTAGTCACTTTAAATGCATTGATTGCGGTTCAATTTTTTCGTTATTTTTTTTAATTTTGTATCTTTTCAATTTTGCAAGACTCAATGCATATGATCCAGGTGCTACAGATATACGCAGTTACCTGGACGATCTAAGAAAATATACATAATATATAAGTCAGCTTTAAAATCCTTCAGTTGTACGTGTTTTTAAGAATGTTTTTTAAAAATGTATCTGTGACCTTTGGTTTTATAAATTTTTGAATGAATTAAATATATTTTTGGCTTTTTTCAAGCTTCTTTCCGTGGAACATTTATTTTATTATTATTTTATGTGTACTTGTTGAAAATTGAAATATACATAGCAAGGAGTGAAATAAAATGCAGCTCGTTTATCAGGGGCTATTTTCATCGAAGTATTCAAAGTTTCTTTTCAATAATGAAATAATAATATTATTTTCATTCAAGGACTCCTTAGTAACTCTTTCATATTATTTTAAAATTTAGGCCCTCATAAAGTTTGAACAAAAATTTGTAGTAGAAAAACATCAAGTGAATGTGAAAAATGCCATAGGCTTTAAAGTTATTATTTACATCATTTTATTCGAATGTAGCTGTTACAATTTCCAAACTATGAAAATGCTTCAAAAAGCTAATTATATAACTTTGTTATGCAACCTTCAGATGATAATCGGGGTCAATTGGACCCACAGTCAATTCTTAAACTTCTTGCCAATTAACTTCTATAAATTAGGCAAGTTCGGAAATAAAGCAAAAAAATTTTCAGTGAAAATATTTTAATGTATTTTAGAAATATTATAATGGACAGCATTATATTATATTTAATAGATAATAACAATGTCTGTTAACAGTGATGTATGCAAGAGGAAAATGGTGGAATGCGCCTCTTTAGGTCTTCAAAACTGAATTTGATTGCTTAAATGTATACTTTTTTTGATGAAACAGGGAATCTTGCAAAACTAGCTTTATAAAAACCTTTTCATAATTTATCTATTTATTCATATTGAAGCTTCACATAAATTAACCAAATAATCATGGAGGACTGAGTGCAGATTGTAAATAATAAATCAATTGTAAAATATCAGTTTCACATGTAATAATGATATTCTAAATAACATTTAAATTTAAGGTATATCATTTACATCTGTATGACTTTAAGTAAATATGAATTAATTTTAAATTTTTAAGAGAAAGAATTAACTTCCACTCGATATGGACTTGAATACCTTAGAGCAACCCGGCCCCAATCCGTTTTCCAACTATGGTCTGAACATAGTTTAATATGTAATTAAAGCAGAAAACATTATTTTAGCTAAAGGGTTTAAATATTTGGGAAAAATAACTAGAATAGGGCGGCTGAATAATCATTTAAAAATATAATGAAGAACAATGTGCAATTTAAAACTGTAGAAAATAGAAATACAATACAAATATGAGTGAATGTTATGTTGAATTTAAAGACTTTAGGAATCAATATTCACAATCTATATTTTAAGGATCAATATTCAGCATTTATATTTTAGAAATTAATATTCAGCATTTCAATAGAGAAATGTGGAAGATTATATGGTTTTTCATAACGGCAGTCTACACAGAAACTCTTTGGTTTGTCGTACTATTTACAGTTGAACGCGTAATTTGTATTAACTTTCCAATTATTTATAAGCATCATAGCAGCATTAAAAATGACTATTGGGCTGATTTTGTTTTATCAATGGTCTTGCTCATTTCAAATTTGCCTCATCTCTATTACTTCACATTAACTAAAGGTGTTTGCCGAGCATTGGTCACGCTACCATACTATAACTTTTATTACAATGGATTTCACAATGGAATAAGTCTTGTCTTACCAGCATCTACTGTACTCCTTGGAAACTTTGTCATTGTCAGTGCAATAATGAATTGGAATAAACATAAAGAAAATCGACGCTCGGATCTACGGGTCGCATTATTACTCGTAATGATTTCAATAACTTTTCTTTTCGCAGTACTAGGATCGAGTATCCTGGCGGTATATTCCACTCACTACAATGCTGATACTCCTGAAGGCATTGCAAATATTTACATTCAATATGCAATAACTAATCATTTCTGCTTGCTAAACAGCTCTGTTAATTTTATTTTTTATGTCATATCTACAAAGTCCTTTCGTGATACATTCATTAATATCATTTTATGAAAAGATAGATATGAATATCGAAATATATGTTTGAACTAAAATTGTTTTTCATTGTCACAGTCATTAATTCAATGTCAAGATTTAAAGTTTCCGTGTTTATGCAATTGTATTGTTAATTTCATTGTCAATGAACATGGAAAGGGGAAACAAAAATATTTTAAAAGGGTTTTCGATTCTCTGCCATAAAATTATATATATATATATATATATATATATATATATATATTTTGAGTGCATGTGCAGTTTGTGCAGTTGCGTTTTCGATTGCACACCAACCATATGCTAAGAGGTTTAATTGAAATAGTCATTTTCTAAATATCATTTCATATTTGTTTGTAAAATTAATGTTCCGATTGGCGCACATCTTTGCGTATTTCGAAAAAACTATTGCGGTCAATTTATTGGACTTTAGGACTGATTTAACAAGGAAGGGCAAAATGCATTGTAAAGTAGGACATGTTACTGCCGCTTTTCTCTAGTTCAATGGATACCTGTTAAGATCCTATTGGTCATATATATCTTCATTTCATTCTCAAAAGTTACGAGCTTTTCACTAGCACCTTTATGGTACACTATACAAACTATGAAAAAGCTCTTTGAAGCATAATTTGACCAAACAGTGCATTCAACAATTTCCGCTAGATCATGTAGCAGAAATCGTACAAACGCCTAAATTAAAATATTGAACTTGCTATGACAGCTTGCTTTTAATTCCAGACATCTAACAAACCTCATCATACACTCAGAAATTTTTTAAGGAATATTGACACCAATAGGAAGAGCATCAGTTAAATATATATTTCTAGATGTCCATGATACTAAAATATACACAAGGAAAATTATAACATGAATTTCGAAAACTGAAAAAAATACCAACAAAATTCCCATAGGGATCTAATTGTCTCCAATCCATCCTCACTACAACTCTGATTGCAGCAGAAAATGCATTAACGGTTAAACTAAGTTCGGGGTAATTTTGTTACCCCAAGAATAACTAGAATAGGATTTTGAGCTCAAATCAAATTGGAAGAACCTGATATTTTGTGACTTTTCCACATTTTTAAGTAGTTTCTGTCTGTACAACATGGGAATCATCCTAACTTTGCTTACCAAGATTTAACAAAAACATCAATATTCTAAGATTGGGGTAACTTTGTTATTCCAAAAGAAATCATCTTAAAACACTTGCCTTGTGATGAATGCTAGTTTGTTATAGAAATGATATGCTTAAAGAATCTTAATGCTATAATTTCATGAGAATTTTATTAATATTAATTTTGTTGTACCCAAAAAACATCTATATTGTGAAATTCTTTTTTCGTTTTGGTATGGTATGATTTTTTTGCATATTTTAGTTGCTATGTGAAGAAGGAAATCTGCAAAAAAAGCTATATCAAGCTTAAGACTCCACGAATTTGAATTTAATATATACAAAATATCAGAGCAAACAAAAACTAAAAAGAGTGAAAATTTCCCAATTTAGATGTTTTTTAGGTACCAGCTAAATGAATATCAATAAAAGTTTCATGAAATAATAGCACTAGGGTTTTTCAAGCATGGTATTACTATAACAAACTAGCAATCATCCTAAAGCAAAAGTTTGAAGCTGATTTCTTTTGGGGTAACTTTGTTACCCCAAACTTAGACTATTGCTGTTTTTGTTGAATCTTAGTAAGCAAAGTTAGGATGATTCCCATATTATACAGACAACAAGTACTTAAAAATGTAGAAAAGTCACAAAATATCAGGTTCTTCTAATTTGATTTGAGCCTAAAATCCTATTCTAGTTGTTCTTGGGTTATCAAAATTACATCACACTTCGTTTAACCGTTAAGTATGGTAAGTAATGTCCGCTTTCATCATCTGCTACAATTGGCTAGGATAATAGGAATTATATGCTACAACAAACCGCCAAAATCTCACAGAATGGTGCAACAAAAACTTTTTCAAACCTACATATCCATAGAACTGACATTTACTGCATATATATGCAGGTAAAAATTCACATATAGTCCAATAATTAAATTTTTACAATAAAGGGTAAATGAGATATTGCAATTTTGGCAGAAATCGATCACCCAAAATAGAAATTACTTTGGATTACTCTTGAAACAAAGTTAAAAAATGTGTATTTCAAGTTTCTAATCTCAATGCACAATTTCTGAAAGTTAAGTTTCACTTTTCAAGAGGTAAAGTTTTAGAGACATCAAAATATACACAGAAGTCTAGAAAATAATATTTAACAACATAGAATCAAACAAATTCAATATACTCTTTAAAGGGCTTCAAATCTAAATGCACTATCGGGATCTGTAGCACGCGTTAGTAGATGATCAGTATGCTTCTATTTGAAAACTGAAATGAATATGACTAAGGTTTTTACATAACTACAAACTTTTATAAATGATTAGCGCCACTAATAATAATATTTTTTGGAAATAAATGACATTAGTTTCTCCTTAATCTATTTAGATTAAGTTATATAATGTCAATGGGAGCATAACTGCTTCTTGGCGGAATGATACTAGTATGTGACTATATATATATATATATATATATATAACGAGTAATAAATTGCAATTTTCTTCTTACTTGCAGTTTAGCGAAGTAACGTGGAATTAATTGTATACTCCAACAACAACCCAGAGAAGAAAGATCATTGTAATTCTTCTGATAGTTGAGATGGCTTCCTAAGAAAACCTAATCCCTATGCTCAACTCATCGAAAGTTGAAAGGCCACACTGTCTTGTTATCGTACATGTAAACAAAAACCTTACTCCCCTAAACCTACTTTATCCCTTAGGGTACAGAAGGGGTTACTGGCGTTCAGTTACGACCACCAGTAGCGTTGCTGTACCCGAAGTGATGCCCAATATTTAGCTATGGTACATGTTAGGCATTAATATAACATATTAAGAAAAACCAGTATAAGATAACCTGAAAAGCAAGGGCCTATTTGGCAAAACTTATTATAAATAAAATGCTAGTAAAGTAACGGTTCAGCAAATATGTAATTAAAAACAATACAACTGATTGCTGGGAAATCAAAACTTAAATTAAAAATTCTGACAATATCAGAAATCACACTTACAAAAAGGGATATATTTACAGCTAACAAAAAGTGCTGAGCAGATGATCAGTCATAGATTGAACAATTCAAATTACATAAACCACGCACTAATGGATGACTCAAAAGTCAATGACCAATCAAAAATAAGCATAAAACACATAGATTATAACATAATAAAATAGCAACGAAATCTCTCATATTGACCACAAATAATACAAATCAGTTATAATACTTGAGATTATCCTACAATATGCCACCCGAGCAAATTCTGCTAAGTTAGAAAGAGATTGCAGTCAAATTGGTCTTAGTGGTACAGCCAAAAATTAATGTGTTCAAAGAGATTGAAATAATAGTTGATGGGCTGTGATTCAAAAATTCGAACAGTGTCTATTATTCTGCTGTTATACAAAAAATTTTTAAAGTTATTTTTAAAAATAGTATATATTCCGTGAAAATACAAATAATTGAGTGAATCAGAAAATATGGATTCTGCAACTATTTTAATTGTCAATCAAAATATTAATCCTCATATAATGAGATTCTAAAATGAAGAATTTTTTTCTAATTATAAATAAACCTCTTGAGGCGTGAGTACAAAATCTGTTAGAAATGCAAATTTATTTACCACAAAATTAAATTCCTTGGATATCCCATCCATCAAGCAATGTATCATATTATCATTAAATGTTTAAAGATGTGGATAATCATTTAGTACTAGATGCTTTTGAAAAATGTGAGTAACAATGTGTGATCTCATTTTATAATTCTCTTTTAAAATTCCATGCCTGGAGAATTCTGCCACAATATCTTATCATATGTTCGAAAACTTCCTAAAAATCCATGATATAAAACAAATCTTTCCAATTTTATGGTGATGAAAAATGTCCTTATAAATTTGAGATAAAAGTGTTTAAATGTTCTGGCAATAGATTTTTTTGAATCCTTATTTATTGCTGAAAGAAAAAAGCCCTTTATTAATATATATATATATATATAAATATATTGATTCAAAAAGAACAGTACTTTACCAATATCATATTTTACTGTTTTTCAAATAGTTGTCTTTGTCATTTGTTATATTCAAACACGCACTTTGCCGGAAAAAATGATTAAATTAAGAAGGTGCTTATATATGCAGTGTCTTAGCATAATTGCCAGAAAAAATATAATTAAGGCACTCCAAAATTTATTTTTCCTAATTTTTCAGGGAATATAATTGCAAGCTGCTATATGTGAGGATTATATTCAAAAAGGGGTATGGATTGAATAAACCGATTCAAATGCATAGTCAGTACTCATCCACATATTTGTTTTGAAACTTCAGAGCAGAGCTTCATGGGCGTTTTTTATTAAAATTTAGCTTTATTGACTATCTTGCTTTAACAGCATTTCTAAGCAACTTTTCAAATAATGA
Source organism: Hofstenia miamia (assembly GCA_900660155.1). Taxonomy (NCBI): domain Eukaryota; kingdom Metazoa; phylum Xenacoelomorpha; order Acoela; family Hofsteniidae; genus Hofstenia; species Hofstenia miamia. Next base: position 319,564 of record CABFPE010000487.1, read on the forward strand.
AAGTCATCATAACATTGGACTTTTGCTGCATTATTCAGAGAAATATCTGGAAATGTAATTCTTCATTTGAAATTACGCTCGAATTTTTTTTTGACTAAAAGATTAGCGACTTAAAAAAGAAAAATTATTCATAATAATTTCTGAAAATAGATCAAAAAGCAAACATTTTGTGAGTGCAGATTAAAAATTTTCAAAAATTTGGAATCTTATTTTTCAATAATGAATGTTGCTTGGATGCAAGCATCCTATTGCTGTGATTGAAAATGCAAATTGTACTAAATACCCAAGCATCTGTGATAATGTTAAGTTCTTAAATATACTGTGTACATATTTGGTTAATTATGCTGAAATTATAAATTGTGTAAATTAAAATTGGCTCCACCCACTTCAGGTTCCCAACATTAAACAATTTATGAAACTTTTTTAAAAATTAATAACTATGACGGAGTTACAAAACAGAAAGCATAGCAAAAAGGATATTTAATATAACTTCATTTTTTATAATCTCAATGCATGACTTTACTATTTTGTATTAAAGACCTGTAAAGTGATTTGTTGTTTTCCAGGTAGAATTGAGAATTATAATAGAATTAATTCAAATCTAATATTTCTATTATTATCTATTATTTTTTGTACATTTCTCAATAAATCAGTTCACCAAATTCATACTTGAATTTTAGTCATACACTTATAAGAATCACATTTCCTTAACCTATGTATAAAATTTTTTTATTTATGTATTTTTAAGAGAAATTGTGGATATCTTATGCACAAGAGATTGAATTGATAAGAGATAACTATATTTGGGGCTCAGTTAAGCTGACAACTTTTCAATAAATTTTAATATTTCTAAATCTTTTTGAGCTATTAATGTGAGGTGTCTTGCAAAATATACAAAACACATGTTTTTGTAATGGAGAAGTTTTTTAAATAATCATGCTTTAGTTCCTCTTTATAAGCAATGTTTTTTTTTAAAATGCTGCATGATCCATACATTTACTAAAAAAGGTATTGATGTGAATTGTGACATATATGTAAATCAATGTATTGTTTTAGTAAAACACTATTGAGGAATGGATTTAGATGGATATTGCAGACCCAAAGGAAGCTATTCAAATTTGCGCAAACTTATGTCAATGTAGACGTCATGCAGCACGCCTTAAAACATATTCTAAATAATTACCAATTATATTCGTTTCTTCCATGAAAAAAGAATGTCACATCGTGTGGTAAAGATTATTGATATTGCATGTTTTCTTTAAAAACTATTTGTCAGATACCCTGTGCTTTGTGAGAGAAATTTTTGTAGTATTTAATCAAAAAATATGAATTTTGGAGTTTATTTTTAAAAAAATCCTTATTGAATTATATTTTCATTAATATATGGATTAAGGGTAAGATAAAATTGCAATGCTTCTTAAAATAATATTTTTAAAGAATAAATTAGCCTTTAATATTTTGTTTATGGTAAATAAAAAAATATATTTTTTAAAACTTTTTCCAATGTTACACTGCATATTACTGAGTTAAAATTTCAGTGTGACCAGTTTATATAATACTGTTGAGTTGTCATTTTTGCATTTATTCGACATATTTCTGGATTTTGCACCTGCTACATCTCTTTTAGCATATCAATGAAAGAGCTCAATATAAAAATAATTGTTTTAGAAAAACTGCTTTGAAATATGAAGTGATATGATCAGAAGCGTAATCTATGTGATTTTAGTAAATCTATGCAATTTGGAAATAAAAACAAATAATTATCAATGTTTTGTGAATTAAAATATAGCCAGGAACTAGTATAATTCCGCCAAGAAGCAGTTTCATTAGTATTCCAATTGCAAAAGAAACTAGATTTGAAATTATATTTATATTCAAATCATATCTTTGTATTTGGTTTTGAAATTTATTGGTTGTATTCAACTTTTTTTTTAATTAACCGTGGCCAATCCATTTATCCGTACAAAGTTGACTTGTTTTTATTAGCGCAAATATTTGCTTTTGTGATAGAATCGTAGGAGCTAGTAAAATATATGTGACGCTTGATAAGACGCAAACATGGTTTCAAATCTTATTTGTATATTTCAATAAGTTAAAGTGCTAATAGGAAATATAATTACAATAATTACATGCAAATCATATTTCTTAAAATGGAGGTTCGTTCATAATAATTATAACATGACTACAATACTGTGCTTATTTAGACGACGTGGTGCAATTTTCAAATTGCTAGTGTTTTCGCCACTTACATGTATGTGTTAATTTCTACACATTATATAGTTTATAAATGTGCATCTAAAAGATTTCATTGCTACAATGTAGAAAATGAAGTTCTCAGAATTAATAATTATTGCAGAGAGGATAAAACTCGTAATGAAATGCATAAGAGCATTGATCATGCAGAGGAAGATTTGTATTGGCACTGCATATTTCTTTGTTTTTTTTTATTAATATGCATGTGATATCGAAGGAATGAAGAAAATTAGAGACATATAAGTAAGTTATTAGAAATTTTATGCAAAACATATTTCGACCCATATCATTTTGCAAAGTCCATCATTAAAGTTTTGAACATTATTTTCAGTTAAAACATATATATATATATATATATATATATATATAA
>CABFPE010000487.1:330155-348134 GCA_900660155.1 Hofstenia miamia
TATATATATATATATATATATATATATATTTATTTATTTAAATATATATATATATATATATAGTGTTTTTAGATTTTGAAACAGGTTCCTCTAAGCGCATTAGCAATTTGAAAATCAATAAATTTTGACAAACCAACTGAATTTTACAGATGATACCCAACATTTGTTAAAACATACATGCATTCATTTATGTTTATCAACCAATTGCGATTTGAACGAGTGAATGAGGAGCATGCTTTTCATCATCATCCAAAAGCGAACTAACAATTAACAACCTTATATCTACCAATGGAACATGAATATTCTTCAAATTAAGCATGATAATCAATGCTTATAATAGAGAATTGAGATACAATGCTTTGAGATCATACTTGTTATGAGCAATCCAGAAGGAATTACATCGCAAAACATCTCCAAATATATGCAATAAATTTAAAATGGTGAATTCAAATTTTTCGAATGTTCTTGTCAATCGAAATACTCAATGAAGAAGAATGCCAGGTTGTGTCTAATGTACGCTTTCACTCTTAAGATAGCTAATGCAGTTCAAATATGTTTTGATTTTCCCAAAAATGATATTTGAGTTCAAAATACAATCATGACTATAGTTTGAAAATTCCAAGGTAAAAATCACAAATTGCAAAATAATGAAAGAAATTTGTTAGGTTCTGAAAGTAATGATGATTGTGATAATTTTTATCAAAACCTTTATATTGAAAAGAATCTTCACTTAGAAAATTCCTGTGGTAGCAAAATATAAAGTTTCTTCCTAGATTTAGAGCATATTGTAATATTGTATTGAAATGTACTAATGCTGAAAAGCAAACTGTTACATCAAATGCTCAGAATCGTAAAAATAAGATGAATATAATAAAAGAGATGAACATTCTGATAAAAAATGTACTTGCAATACACATTGCAACAGATTTTTTTAATCATGAAATGTACATATAAATCCATCAAATTGAAATGATTACAAGTGATATTCTTACTCACGTTCGCTTGATAAATGTCTTCAATTCAAAACAAAGTAACTGTTCCCATGTGGCAACCAGCTCTAAAATTGCATAAGTTTCAATATTGCAACAGTAACATTCTTGATATTTAAGATTCTGTTGTAGTTCCTAATATAGGATCTTTTGCAATATATATATATATATATATTTATATTAATGATAATGTACTGAGCTTCAGAAACACAAAATGTTTTTAACCAAAGCCCAGTTTGGAAGTATATAACATCTACGATATGCTACCAGAGGCGTCGCCAAGATTTCATTAGTAGTATGTTTTGCAGGTCGGGCCAAAAAACAGAAAAACAAAGTATAAATTGTCATATGTACAAGAAAGGTAGATTGTTTATATTTCAGCACAATCTAATTCTCGTGTTTCCGTGTTGCTTTATAAAGTGATGCATAATAATGTCTGCGTCCAGTTTCTTTAGCTAATCATTGTAGACATGCAAGCAAACCAAATCTGATAGGTGCTCATCACCCATGCTGGTGCATTAGTAAGTCTTTATTCATTTCATTACGCTGAAGGATTGCTCTGCTGTGGATGAAGTTTCGGTAGAGATAGCATAATTGAGAACCTCCCTATGCGGAAACAATAATTCTGCCAATACGGGCAAAATTCTTGGTTCTTGCTCAGCCCTTTTAAAAAATTTCGTCTCCACTACCAAGTCGTCCTTACAAACATGCTCTAAATAAAGCTCAGCAGACGTCTTCATACCTTGAATCCAAAAATCTGGTTGCCAGTCCTGAAAATATAGCCGTACATGTAGGATTTCAAAATCGTTGAGTGAGTTCTTTCGAAATGCGGTCAATTGCACATAATATGACGTTCATTCTAAAGTTATCCTCCGTTAAGGATCTCCCTGCTATGCCACAACTCTGTACAATTTAGGTTGCCTCGTTGAACAGTTTCTTTGCAAAAAATTTAACACGGAAATGATTTCTATCATATAAGCCTGATTATTTTTGATTTCTGCAGCAACATTTTGTGAAGCGATCATGCCGGAAAATTTGGTATTGACGTACGTTTTCCACGATATCATGGCGTCCTTGTGGCTCTGTGATTGGCACTGTTGATGTAGTCCTTTGTTCTGTTCCATGGCGTTTTTCCACTTCGAAAATCCAACATTAATAAAAACGTATTCGTTGTCAATATTCAAAGTTGGTTTAAAAAACAGCAGGCTTGAACCAATCAGATTGAAAGTCTCTAGTCCTCGAACCATGTTCTTTTGGAGCATATTTAGCCAATAACGGCTGAACTGGTTCATCATCACATGAAATTGCAATATCTGGTATTTTCAGCTTAGTCTTTGGCTGAGATGACAACGAACTGCAAAGAATGTATCTATCACGTAACAGGCAATAGTGTTTAGAAAATGATGTCAACAGACAGTACAACGAGAGATGAAAAGAAAACGTATGTATAAAAAGTAAAAGTAGACCTACTGAGTGAGTAAACATTGATATGTAATTACGCATACCTCTCGAAATCGAAAGCATCATCTTTTGGGGAAATTAATCAAGATTTAAATAGGTGAATGAATATATTATATTTGGCGTTATAATTAATAGCATATAGCAATAGCATATATTAATATGTGTGAGAATATTTTCGCAGGAGCTTAGAATTATTATATCCATCCTATCCTAAGTGTTTGGGACCACTAAGGGGGCATGGCCTTCCCTGGCCCCCTCTAACGACGCCATTGTATGCTACACTTAATATTTTTAGTATCTATAATTTAGGCAAATGATGTTACACAAATTTTTGCAAATTATCAATTAATCTAAATATTATAATATACTGTAATTCTACAGTTTTATATATCCTCGCTATATTTTACAATATTTCAATATTTTTGTGTGTTTGAAGTTGATGTTGGGAAATCCACTAGTTCAAATAGACTTTAGAATGCTCATGTATTTTTTTCAAATTTTATGAATTCAAAAGTAATTGAATCAACTCAATATGAACTAGAGTATCCAAAGCTTCTTGATTTGATAAAAAGTATTGTAACTTTCAGAAATTCCTCATTCGGATAAAAAACTCCTTAGTTCGGATATTTTTAGAAACATATTTCTTTTTGATGGAGGTCCAGAGCAACTTCGATCCTTGTGTATGATTTTGGCTGAAGCAGTAGTATCTTACTCACCACATATCTTAAGTTATGCAGAACAACCAGTTTTCTATATGCATTTATCCATGCCTACTGTAAACAAGGCGTGGAAATTTACAAAATTTGGAATTATTTTAGGAATTAAATGCAAAGAAAAAATGTAATTTTGTAAATATCTACAATTATTGAATCATGTTACATTAAATGATGTTGTTTAAAAATAATATTAAAAAATGAGGCAATTCATAAAATAAAATAGATTTCAAGTCAATTATTTTAGGTATATTTAATCTACAGGTAAAGTGATGTAAATGTCTAAAGATGTATATCTAAGTTTCATCTTTGAGATTGAACATTTCTAAAAGGTTTTTGAAACTTATTCCTTGAAAAGGCCAGAATTGGTTCGCCGGACATTATGGTGACCATTTACTCCCTACTTGATAAATTGCAAATACAGTAATTGAGGGGTTTAAAAGGGACAGAAGTTTGTTGTTGTCCTTTTATTGAATGCTTGAGCCAAATTTGCATCAAAATTCTGCTTTTCCCTGTATTCATTGCATCATAATTACTTTGTATTGCAAACCTTCAGACCGCCATTGAAGTAAGCCTTGACTTAACGCAATTATATAGTATATTATTAGAAAATTTGAGGTATAACCAAAAATGTTTTAATAGGTATTGCTACAAAAACAGTCATTTATGTTCAAATTTACTGCAGGTTTTTATTAAATGATAGAAAGAAACAGTGATATATGCACACATAAAATGAGTAAGCAAACCCTTTATAGATCATTTTTGTGATACTTGCCATCATGAATTCTAACTAAGGAAGAGATTCTTGCAAACAGAGTAGCACAACCATTAGATGAAGAAAGCAACGATGATGATGAAAGTTTTGTTTGTGAGCTTATGAATTTTCCAAACAAGAAATGTTTAGTATTATATTTGGCTCAATTTCTACTATAATAGTGGTCTTCATATGAGGCTGGCATTCGGCATCATATTTTGTTGTTTGAATTTAGAGAGGCCTAATCAAAAGAGAACCTAAAAATTGCAGCAATAGAGAAAATGTATCATTCGAACTATAAAGAGTTTTCCATCAAATTCGGAGAAGTTCCCATGTTAACTAGTGCGTCAATCACTTTAAGCGCACTTGCAAAGACTTGATAGCAGTGCTTAAAACAACGTTGATGTTTCGTAAAGCAATTTTTGTGAATATCGCAAAATGGCAGAAAATTTGAATTTTATCATGAAAATGTTGCACTAGTTGATAGAACAATAAAATTTTTACAATAATATCATGTTTTATTATAAGTTTTTCAATACAGAATCGTAATTTCATATCCTAAAACATTGCGTTATCATTTTAAAACGAACATCTGTACAGCACATTTATGGCAAACAACGACTTGCAGAATCTTAAAAGATGCATTTTGATGCTTGATGTACATTAAGACTACTAATGCACGCGTTAACATGTGTTGTTTTAATTGTAAAATCATTTGCAGCTGCATAGCTGCTGTGGGGATGATGTTTCTTTCCCCATCTTATCTCAATGTATAGCACAAGGGAAAAAATGGCCACTTTTCCAAAATTTGACTATCATTATGTGTAGTTACTAGATAGCACTGGTACAATTAATAGTTAAAATATTGCCAAATACTCGAGGAATTTGTACCATTCGCAACCTGATTATATCCCGATTAATGGATCTTAGAACAAGATGGAGCAACCCCTTATGCCCTCAAAGTCGACAAAAGAATTTTTTACCAATTATAATATTCAAGTTATGCAATGGCCAACGAATTTGCCAAATCTAGTACTTATAAAGAACGTGTGGCAGTTTCTGAAGGATTCTGTCAAAAAAAACCTACAAATCTGAAAAAATAAAGAGTTAAATCTTTGAATCGCAACATCAAATAACTCAAGAAGTTAGAGTCCGTTTAATGGATTCAGTTTCAAGAGGTTTATCTGCGTGTCACGCTTTGCATGGCAAACTTGTCAAATTACTTTGTCACAGAGTTGGAACCGGCCGGGGCCGGTGGTTGGCCGGCCAGCCTATTTTTCGGCCGGTTTTGGCCGGCAAATTATATTTAAATTGTATATTTAATCTATGCAAGTACATTGTATATATATACATATATATAATCATTTAACTAATTTTCAATTTAATTACTTAGGTTGGGATAATGTTTCATTTTCTCTGAATTATAATATTGTTTCAGTATGCCGAAATCAACCAATATATCAATGTATTCAGAAATGATAAAAATTCAGTATTATATCTTCTTAGGTTTTCAGTTACATGAATTTTATAAATGATATAAATTGAATAAATTTGCCATACGTTTTCTTTCAAACTTAATCCATTTCTTTTAATTTGAATTTTTTAATTTAAAAATAGAGTCCACATTTAAAAGTGCATTTTCTAGTCAATTAAGGTTTTTGGAAATTTCTTATACAAACTATGATCTTCATTTATGTTTTTAATTGTTCTGAAAGCGTCCATCATCTAATACACAATTAAAATGAGTGCATGCGTTCACATTTTGTGATATTACAAATTTTGAAATGCACATAATAATTCTATTTTTGCTTAGCGTTGATTCTTAGTTATTTCAATACAATTCCCTAACATTTATGCATCTGACCGTTGGATGAGCTGCAAAGTTCCCCTTAGTTATATTTGTGTTATCTCTACAAAATTTGCAGTGTGAATGAACTGAAATTCGTTTTAGTTTCAGCGGTAGTTGGCCGGCAACAGCTAATACCGACCGGCCGGTTTTCAGCCGGTTTTGGCCGGTAAATTTTATTTGCATTGTATATTTAATCTATGTAAGTACACTGTATATATATATATATATATATATAGATGCATAGAGTTGTTACTGAATAACGCAAATTTCAATCTATATTATAACTATATTTCTAGCAAAGGACAATTTTGATATTTTCTAAAACTTTAATCAGCTGTTTTCACTTTCAGTGAATGAAAAATTGTGAACGTTTTAGTTTTTATTTAGTTAGTTTACTTTGCATGATAGTTAAAATATATAAAACATTGGTGTAGCATTTGACCCCGCTTAGCATTGAATAACTTATAAGTACACAAATAAAATTTAAGTAATATTTCGCTAAAACTAAATATAATTGGTCGTTTAGTAAGATGTGTCAATTGATATTTGTATCTGAATGTCTTCTGCATCCTTCAAATTTATTTTGAGCGTCCTCTTCCAATATTATTAAAATACAAGGGTTCCATAGTTGCTTTATTTGAATGAGGTCTCTTAAATTTCAAGCGTAAATCTTTATACATTATATTGTCAGTATTATAAATAGGTTCTTTTAATGTTTTTAGTAAGTTCCATTGAAAACTGAAGTAAAATTACCTTATCAAAAAGCAGAGAAACTCGGTTTATTGCAAAATTTAGGAGAGATTCCAGAATGTAAATGTAATTATTATTAAAATTGCAATACTGAAAATTGCTCATACTATATTTTTTTTCGAACTTTAGATTTTCTTAAAAAATCCTCAAAAAATAAATAAAATATTCCCTGTTTATAATATAAAACAAGAATATTTTTTATAATTTTAGCCGGTAAACGTCCGGTAATTTTACCGGCCTTTCATGAAATTTAAAAGTTGATCATATTTATTTAGATGTAGCTTCCAATAATTGCATTTCTTCTTGGATACTTTGCTTGGACTTTTATATAATGAGATCATTTTCATCTGCTAATCAGTGGAGTAAATTTTTAAACATTGAGTTGTTTCAATATAATTCTATCAACGTGCTAAAATGCTTAAAACTTATTGGCTAAAATATTCGTTTTTTTGCTAATAAACATGCAGTACAGGTTTTAAATAGGAGAGAAGAGGCGAAATACGTAAAGGATTTCAAAATTGAAGAAATATTTAATGAGACAGGTTTGCCTTTGGAAAAGCATCCAAATTACATTCTTTCAAATTGTTTGAATATCGTAAATGGTATGGTGGGTGTCGTTGGAATTGTGTTGAATATTTTCACATTCACGACATGCAGTCAACTAGAAAAGAAGCATAAGACGTCATTCACTATGATTATACAAATCCTTGCAGTTTGGGATTGTCTTTGTTGTGCAAACTTTGGCATTAGAACTGGCATACTTCGTCCCATAGGTGAGTGGTGACGTAATGCTAAAATAATTTTAGCATTTCGCAAGAATTGTTTTATTTGTAGACATGAGGAAATCATGAATTACCCAATAAAAATGTGAATGAAGTGAATTAAGTAATATTAGGCAACCACAATTTTTTATATGAAACGACATAGTTTCAACAAGGTAATCCCTGAATTTGAAAACTTTTTATCTTTCCAAAACATAATGTCTGTTATTTGAAAGAATATTTTAGAATTTTTAAAAGCAACTAATTTTTTAAGCTATTGATCATAATACCAAATACCAACAAATATATTAATTACAATGGAATACTCTAAGTGCTCCAGGACAATTCTAATCTATCAAGGTTGAGAAAATATTAGTTCAGAATTAAGGTCTGTTGTATTGCAATTCTATTACAACACAATTATTTTCGTAATTTTTAAATAAGATATTACAAATTTCATTGAATATATTAGTCTGACTTTTTTATCGTCATAAAAACTAATAGAAACTAATTTACATTGGTTTTACATGAACAACATATTGGTTGTTACAATCTGGTATTTAATCAATGTATATTTTTATTCAAATCTACTAAGAAAATTGCATAAATTTTATTTCATTAAATTTTTTGTTACTAAATTAATTGTATGAGATAATGTTGATTCAGCCAAAATTGAAAATTACTTGCAATATTTTAATTAGAAATCTTGTAAAAATAATCATGAAATAGCTGAATATTTTAAACTTAAAGTAACACAAGTTTACCTAAATATTGCTAAAATAATTTATGAGTTTGTCTCAGTATACAATAAATATATTTTTTTTACATATCTTAGAATATTACAAAATACATTTAAAATGAATTTTCTCCAAGCCTATTTGCAAATTTGAAAATCTTTGGGCATGGGTAGGTCTATTGGGGAAAATACTTTAATGCAATGTTGAAAATTTCTATTAATGCGTATTGCTGTGGCAGAGGATGTTGAAAAGACAAACAAGTGTTCTTTAAAAATTTCGAATTTTTTAACAAGATTTAAATTCTCTCCATACCTGGTGTTCATGTATATAGAAGGTTTTGAGCCCATGGAGGCAACAAAGAACTTTGACTGTTTCTTGATGTATGCAAAGATATTCCAAACCCATTGATGCAAAGTCAGAGGTCGCAGAACCGAAGGCCGAATAAGTATTATATGTCGACTTAGTTTTTACACAGCACATAAGATGAGAGAAAAAGAAAAATGCGACATTAGATACTAAAACCAAATTAATAATAAATTAAACAATGTTTTTAAAGCAATAATTTCACTGACTCTATATAAGGGATTATAATATTAAATTCAATTCAATAAACAATACACGTTTTTATAATAAACCAAACTCAGAATAAACAAAAACGAATATTATTTCTATCCCTCACACACACATATATATATAATTTGTAAGAATCAATTTTCCAATATATTTCGACATTGACAAATTTGTGTAACAAGAAATTTAAAAAGAAATCATGCTAAGCAAACTAGTTTAGACTCTTATTGGGTTTTCATCTATACCATCAAAATCCGAAATTGCAAAGATCTTTCAGAAATTGGTTCACCATTTTTAAAGAAAAAGCAGGGTGATACAAATATTTAACTTATTCAATTAGCTTATTAGATATATTCTTGCTTTCATATTGTTTGTCAAACTTTTCCTGCTAAATTTCATTGAAGTTGTACCGCAAAATTGAAGTTGGAAGCCGAACTTGATTATATTACTAATTTAATCATCCAGCGAAATTTGAGTTTAAGTGGCTAATGCAGTATATTTAGGTATTAATATTCAACATTGGAGTAACTTCATGTGTAAAATAACATTTCTTTTCCTCACTTGCACTTATTTAGAAACAGTTTGGTTTGTAGTTCTATTAACATGTGAGCGTGTCATTTGCATTAGATATCCAATATTTCATAGGAATCACGCAAATGCAAAGACTTCATACACTACTGGTATAATTGTATCAATTATTGTATTTATGATGACGGTGCCACATATATACTATTTTTCATTGAAAAATGGGTTCTGCAGACCGATAACAACACTTCCTTTGTATTATATTTATTACAACAGTTATCATTTTGGTCTTAAGTTTATCTTACCTTCATGCATCGTTATTTCCGGAAACATTGTCATTATTCGTGCACTAATTAAATGGAGTAAACAAAGAGAAGGCCAGCGTACAGATGCAAGTGTTGCAGCACTACTTCTAGTAATTTCTGTCACATTCTTATTCTCGTGCATTGGATCAAGTGTGATATTAGTTTATTCAATGTCACTTGAAAACGATACTCCTGAAGATATTGCAAATATTTATCTACAATATGCTTTAACAAACCATTTCCACTTACTCAACAGTTCTGTAAATTTTATATTTTATATTATTTCAACTAAATCGTTTCGCGAAAAATTCATCAACATTTATTTATGCATAAAATGAATTGTATTAGTTTGTTTGCACTAAAAATAACCTCATTTTTCTTGTTTATATGCTGTTATGAATTGTATGATTTGGATTTTAAAACGGAAATGATCTAAATATAATGATTTTGTTATATTATGCTAATTAAATTTAACAGTTAATTATCTTTTATGCAATCGACTCTTGGAAAATTTAGCAGTAAGAAATAAGATAATTTGCATTTAAGAAACATAGAAAATGTTAGCATTAATATTTTCATAGTTTATAATAATTATTGTGCTGCTTTATTTTCCATTCAGTATATCAAATGGGTGCTTAAATACAGAATATTTCTTTTTTTTGTTTATGATAAATATCAGTAAATTTTAATTTTTTTCATTGGTGGTACTATTTTACAGAACTTATGCTTATATATATATATATATATATATATATAGTTAGAGTACAGAAAACAAAGCAAAAATGATTTATATATAATTTCATTTTCTTATAAACTAACTGTATGACTTGACTATTTAATATTGAACATCTGTAGAGTGAGTTTGTTGTATTTCCAGGTAGAATTGTGAATTATGATAGAATTTATTCAAAAGTAGAATGAATCATCGCATCATATTCAAATCTGAATATTAGGTATACATTTATACAAATTGCATTTGCTTAAACTTAGTATAATATTTTTATTTATATATTTACAAGATATTATATTGATAAAAATTAGGTATAGCTGGTGGTCTAGTTAAGCTGACAACATTTCAATAAATTTTCATATTTAAAAATATTTTTGAGCTATTCATACATGGACTCTTGTGAAATATAGCAAACACATGTGTTTCTCTAGCGGAGAATTTTTTTGTAATAAAGAAATCATGTTTGAGTTCCTTTTTATAAACTAAAGTTCTTCCAAAATGCTGCATGATCTATACATTTATAGAAATAGATATTAAAGTGAATGCATGTTCTATATTTAAATCAATGAATTGTTTTAGTAAAACACTATTGAAGAATGGATTTAGTTGGATGTTGTAGACCAAAAGGAAGCTAGTCAAAGTTCCGCAAACCTATGTCAATGTAGATATCATGCAGCACGCTTTTAAAATATTCTACATAATTACCAATTATATTCGTTTCTTCCATGAAAAAAGAATGTCACATCGTGTGGTAGAGATAATTGATATTGAATGCTTTTTTTAAATTCTATTTGTGAGATACCCTGTGCTTTGTGAATGAACTTTCTTTAGTATTTACTCAAAAAATACCAATTTTGGAATTAATTTTTATTGAAAATCCTTATTAAATTATATTTTCATAAATATATGTATTAGGAGAAGGATGAAATTGCAATGTTTCTTAAAATGTTATTCTAAAATAATAAAGCTTTTAGTATTTTATATATGGTAAATCAATAAACTTTCAATATTTATTTATAACCAAATTCAAAGTTACACTGGATATTACTGAGGCAAAATTTATATATTAGCACTGATATATCATTTTTGCATTTATTCAAGATATTTCTGGATTTTGAAACTGTTGTATGCCTTTTATCATATATATATATATATATATATATATATATATATATATATATATATGACATGTAATGTCAGGTAGCTAGTAAAATATAAGTGATGTTTCATAAAACGCAAAAGTGGTTTTCACATATAAATTTTAGGAAAGTTTTAAATCTAATTTGTATATTTCAATAAGTTAGAACTCTATTAGAAAATATAATTACAATAATTATATGCAAGTCTCATTTTGAAAATGGGGCTTTCTTTGATAATAATTACCACATGATTATATATAGTGTGCGACCTGGTGCCATTTTAAAATTGCCTGAACTTTCGCCACTTATATACTGCATCGTGCGAATTGTAGTGCTGCCTTTATTCAAGGAATTATGTTGTAGATTAAGCCTAGGATTAATAACTCACAAATATCTAAATAGGTCATCAAATTGAAATAAAGAAATATACTAGCAAAGCAAAGGCTGCTGTAATTGCATGATCGTTAAAGAAAATTTAATAAAGTATTGACCATATTTCAGAGAAACAATAAAAAATTGTAGGTGTATGCAATGGTCAGTAGATAGCGTTGCAACAAATAATTAATGCTAATATAAAGTTAAAAGCAATTTGCATTAAAATTATAAAAATATATTAAAAACTGACAAGTCAATTTTTCATCTTTATTAATCAAGAAAAGATGATGAATTTATTCTTTACGTAATACTATTTTTTGCGTTAATACAAAATATCAATAGAAATTTTACGTGAAATTGGAAAATCATTTTTTCTTATAATTTTAATGCGAAAGGATCACAACTGTAAATCAAACAACTGTTGACAATTGTCTGTGAAATCAATTATTTTCATATGATTTATATACAGCTGTAAAATGACGGCACATTCAAAATTTATCGAATAGTAATATAAATTGTATGAATTTAGCGCTAACATTTGTTAGGACCAACCAAAAATATTTATTGGGATAAAATCAGGGAACTTTTTTTGTGTTTAGTTCTATTCAATTGAATTTGTATCTTGATTGATTTTAGGTTTGTAGAACGTAATATAATTTAAAACAGTAAATTGCAATTTAATATGAATTTGTTTTAAGTCAGAAACTTCGACGTTTATCTGGAAAATGTAATTATTGCGAAAGTCCTAATTGTTTGTAATTCAAACATAGATATTTTAATAACAAATAGACAAGTTTCTTAATTATATTCAAGGTAATTTTTTAGGAAAATATAATTAATGAAGTAAATTCATGAAGTTCCCTTTTCATTTCAAAACTTATGTACAATTTTCAAGTAAATATGGTCCAGTTGTTCTTACAAGTATTTTCAAAAACGATTATTGCATTGTTAAGTAGCTTTCGTGTGGAGAGAAATATTTCTGTCCACGGCTATCTCATCTTATAACTCCATAAGCCGTTTGATTATATAGAGACATACGTGCTACGAGTTGTAGAAATGATTTTGTAATGTGATGGTGTGCGGTGGGGTTCGCAAATATTTAAAAACACAAGTACAAACAATGCCACCGGAAGCAATTCAATATTGAGGGGAAAGTGTTATTTTATTTACGACTTCATTTCTTAACTATGTGCATTTGACGTCTTTTCTTATGAATATTAAAATCAATTTGGTCCAACAGTGCATAAAATACTATGTTATTTGTATATTTAACATCCTGCAGTGGCATTCCTCATACAACCATATTTTTTTCTAAATATTTCCACAAATCATAAACACTCTGTCTTTTAAAAATTTGGAATGGTTTTCATAATTAAAAAATCTTCTTTTAAGTTAAAACCTGACAGCGTTATTCGTTGTCCATGTTTATATGTTAACAAGAAATCATGGCATAATATTCATTTGAGGATTCAATTTTTTTGTGTTTTAGAAGCTAATATCGATGAAAATATGGATCTTTCTCTATTTTATTTGCATGAGTTTAGCTAGCAAAAAACTACAGCCAAGGCAATGCGAATATTGGGGGGGGGCGATTGCTACCCCTGCCACCCCACTTAATGTGCCACTGATTACAAATACACCGAAATTTAAATACAGGTAATTACATGAACAGTAACATGGTTGGCTTCAATATTTTGAAAAAAAGTCTTGAAAACATTTTATGAACTTATGATTATAACAATATCTGATTTTTTCCTGTATGTCGTAAATTTCTTACTAGCTTTTCTAATGTGGATATCATAGTTTGAGATTAAATAATCAATATGTTTGAGAGCTGTTCTTGGTATTCTAAAAGTTTATATTGTCTATGCTAAAGCTATATCCCTTTAAATTATGAATTGTAATGTTCGGGATCGACTTTCAAGTTAAACGATTAAATATAAGATACAATAAAATGTATGCAATTAGATTTTTAATTATATTTCACTTATTTCATTTATATTTGGTGTAGAAACTTAAAATAAATCTAAAATGAAAGAAAGATTTGTGTATAAATCAGCTCAAAACCCAATAAACACCAACACGTTGATAAAACGTTGCAAAGCCGTCATATTTGGTGTGCAACGTTTGCTCAACACTTTTGATACCTATTCATCACGTTATTTTGAACACCATAGTTAAACCAAATTACAAATATGACATTTCTACAAAATAATAATAGCATTCGTTCAATATTTTAAACAAAATTGGTTACAAAATTAAATTCATTGGGTTTGTAAAGGTTTTCAACATCGTATTGACAGAGTTTGTCAAATTGATGAATGCCATATATCGTCAAAAATGTATAACTATAAATTATGGTGAATTGTAGATTTATTTGAAAATAGTTGAAATTATCTGTAAAAAGTGGGACTACGAAATAAAATTGGTTTAATTTGCGATGCTTAAGCAAAATTCCTAGCTCATTAAAAATTTAATTCCAAATTATTTATAATTTCATGAAACTACGAAATTTTTCTTTATATCTTATGTTAACAACTAATTTGACAAAACAATATTAAATCTTGCAAAAACAATAATAAAACTTGTAGGAATTGTCAGCGTCAATATTATTATGAAATTTCTCACATGTAACTATTAACTGTCGCTAAGTTACAACTTAAATGTGATTGGTTAGAGGGAAATATTAGTAGTGAGTCAAATAGGAACAGAGGAAGCGCAATATTTACATTTATAAATCCTATATAGTATTAATTTTACATTAATTTTTGACTACAAAATTACTTCTATGTTTTGCTTTTTAATGCGTTTATGTCAAGGGTTTTGCGTGTTATAATTAAGTTAATAATTAATTTCATATTTTCTATTAAACAATAAGTAATCACTGATTTTGCGAACCATGCATTTATGATAGCTATCAATATAATTTCATTAAAATTTCCCTGTTTATTGAGTGAGTTGATCAATTCTTTTCAATTATTATTATCATTTATTAACTATCATTTTTGGCTTTAGTGTTTGAATCGATAGTTTTAAGATGCAGGCTAATCACATTAATTTTTAAGTAATTCTTTATTTAATGCAATATGTATCCATTACTTATTTATTACCAAATGCTGAAAAAACTTTAACCCGCGTTTTACATATGGAGAAATTGAAGCACAGAAATTCTGGTCAAAATTCATAATTTTTTCGCTAGATGTCTCCCTGAATATATCAACTTTCTAAAGGCAAAAACAACAAATTTCTAATTTATACAGTTAAAAATGCAAAACTCAAAAAGTCATACTAAATTTTTTAAAGAGCATTCCATTGTCTATCTGAATCTGTTTTTAGAATTCTTCTATGTGTTTTCAATTTTTTACACAAAGCATTTTGTATTAAAATTTGAAAAAACAAATTTGAGAGTACTTTTTTTTAAATTGATGTTTGCTCGAAAAAAATGCAAATCTCAAAAAGTCATACTAAAATTTTTAAAGACCTTTTCATTGTATATTCGAATCTGTCTTTAGAATTCTTCTATGGGCATTCAATTTTTTTCCACAAAGCAATTTATATTAGCTTTTGGAAACGTTATTNTATATATATATATATATATATATATATATATCGGTGAATGGAATTGGCTTTGGGAGTCACTGGTTAACTAAAAAGTAATTGTTGATGAATTGATGGAAATCAATATTAGTTGTTTTCTAAGTTATTCTAAAAACTATACAGTTTGTGAGATAGACATTACCCCGCAATCGGAATCTGTGAAACGAAGAAATAAATTACTATTGTTATTGCCCTAGCCTCAATATTAAAAATAACTGTTTTAGAAAAACTGCATTCAATATGAGTTGGATATGAGCAGAAACGTATACTAATTGTTATTAAAAATTTTAATATTTTTTAATATATTTTCAATCAAAGTATAGTCACAAACTAGTATCAATCCGACAAGAAGCAGTTTCATTATTATTTCATTTCCAAAAGCAACTAGATTTGAAATTCATTTTCATAAATAACATAATATCTTCATAATTGCTCTTCTTGGTTGTCTTCTACATGATTTATTAAACTATTTTTGCAAGTAATATAGATATATGTATAATCCAGAATAAAATCCGAAACGACCGCGCCCATCCACCAACCTATTAATTGGTGCAAAAGTTAACGATGAAAATTCAAATTGAAATGCAATCTTGTGATATATATATATATATATATATATATATATACATATATATACANCAGCAGAGTGAAGCCGAAGGCCAAGCTTCAGTTGAGAGGGTTACGCCTCTCCCGCTTTGGCCAACCAAGGCTACTAACGAGGATAACTAAGAGAGCGCCTGCTTGCTGCTAAAATAACTGACAAAGCAAAGCTGCCTCAATAAGGGGCACAGCAAACTCTGGCCTAGGCCTATCTCATAGGCCAGAAACAAAATAGTTATCCCCGTATGACTGTCCCATGAGGCGCACTCATGAAACTGGCAATAGTAGCAGTCTTGCAAACAGTGTTTCTACTGTGTCACCGTCTGTCCACCAAAAATGCTAAACAGATAGGCTTTTTGACCGTTACCGCACCCAAATGCACAAAGTACACATGGTAACAACTTCTATTACCCTCGTTTTAACGTCCACTGTAGGTACGGGCATCTGCACAGCGACGCACCCGTCGATTGCTAGCTCAGCGCTACTCTTCTGGATGAACTTTCGCTTTCATATGACTGGCTGGCTTCTCCAGGAGCCACCGAGAGGAGGTATTCACTGAGACGGTTTCGGCGCACTGCTCTTTCGGTTTACTCAGTCAAGGTAAAAATACCACCACTCATAGTTTATCAAACGTTACATTTACTCTGAAAATATATTCTAATGATGAATTAATTATGGGATCTTATTGGTTTGTGCATTTAAAGGCACAGTGAAAATATACATTTTTTCTATAAGCTCTAAATCATGTTACTATAACGATTAATTTGCAAATATAACGGTAAAAGTTAAATGGATAGTTACAATTACATATGGTGTTATATTATAGTTTAGATACTTAGATCCTTAGAGCTCTTATTTACAGAATTTATACCAATGAATCAAACATTAAATGTTCAATGTCACTATTACGTTATGCACTTGTATTGATTCAAAAAAGACGATTTGATCCACGTTATTGAACTTTTTCCCACAATCGTACAATGTACATAAGTGAACGTTTTTTAAATTATAATGTATTTACAATCATATTTTAGTGAGTAAATTTATAAATATGGTAATTGCCACATGCTATTAGTGTTGCAACCGGGCCGGGCTCACATATTTGAAGAATATAAACGGGCTGGGCTGGGCCTGAAATTGTGATTTTAACGGGCCTAACTATCGTTTTCACTAATACTTGAAACCTGACAGGGTGTTGAATTTGCCGGATGTTTCGAAGTTATCAGAATAACAAATAACGAGGAAGATGTATTTAGTGATTTTTTTGCAGGACAGCTAATTACAGTATTAGCAGCCAATGAAGAATTAAAAAATGAAATTGTGACTTACAGATCATCCCCAATCTGTTCAGATGATCCAAGAAATCCACTTGTGAAAACCATAGCACTTTTCCCCAATTATCAAAAATAGCCCGTCAGATACTTCCCATTCAAGGTGTGTCTGCACAAAGCGAACAAGATTTTTCAGACAATGGCAACATTCTCACAGAAAAACGAAACAGATTGGTTCCTGAACATTTCAGTCCAATAGAACTTTTAAACTCAACGGCGAAAGCTGGTATTAAATTTTCTTAAACATTGTTTTTTTTAATTCCTATGGTTGAAATATAAAAGGGTCACGAGCCGAGCCGGGCTTTAAAATTCGTGCATTGAGACGGACCAGGCTGGGTCGGGCCAATAAAATTACGGCCCGGTTGCAACACTGCGTGCTATCGCAGCTTGAGTTTTGAGAATCTCCCAGACCAGTATGATCAGAGGTGTCCATGGGTCATACAGGTCACGTGTGAAATGGGTCACTAATTTTGGCAGATCACGCAGGTCGCGGGTGAGTCTGTTTTTCCGGATGACCCACGAAAATTTGACACAAAGTTAAAAATTAATTGATGTTTAACGAAAAATTATATTGTAAATGGCGGCTCATTAAATTAGTCAGTTCAAAAATTAGGTTAAATTATTCAAAGTTGAAACTAACCTAATTTAGATGTTTTTATTGACACAAACTCTAAAAATCAATCATGACCTGCCAGGTGTGTCCGCGGGTCATGCAGGTCACAGGTCGCAGCTCAGAAATGAGCAGGTCACGAGTCAAGTTGCTGCGGGTCATGGAGTGTCACGAGGCAAGTAC
>CABFPE010000487.1:353201-363400 GCA_900660155.1 Hofstenia miamia
ATATATATATATATATATATATATATATATAATTAAATGAAACATTGAGACATGAGTTTGGAAGTTGAAATTGAATTTTTTGCAATTGTTATATATTTGTTTTTAGTTAATCAAATACGTATGCTGAATTACTTTCACCACTCTTTAAAGATACTTGTACTGAAACGTAAGAATTTTCTTGTATTTAATTTTATATTTAGACCATTTATTTTAACCGAAGTTCTACAAAATGCGTCCTTGGACATGTGCAGATTATTAGGTAATAATTTTTTGATTTAGTTTATGTTGTATAAATTTATTCCACACTCATGTCTCATTAAATAATGAAAACTAAAAGATTATTGCTATGTTGTTTTTGTTATTGGCAAATATTCAATTTTGATCGCGTAAATCTTAAAAGGTAAAATTTCCTAGATACATGTGTAATTTATATCCAGCATATAAAATCTACATATGTATTTTGAAGGTTAATATCACAGCATAGCTTGCATACATCTTTAGTTTCTTTTTTAAATGGTTTATTAAAGTGCAAATACAGTCAATTCCTCATTATTCGTATCATGTTTTTCCGGATTTTTGGTTTGTTTGTACACTTTCTTAAGTTCGAATTATTCATTGTGTTTTTCTTTAATAAAACTATCGGTTAATCCAATACTCTTAATCTGTAATTTGTTGTAAATTTCTGGTCCAAATGCAATTGTACCTACTTAAACCATATCAAAATTTGAGCATTCAGTAATTTTCTTTTTAATATAACAAAATTACTCATTTTAGTGATTGTATCAGGTACACAAATACACACAGTGCTGTCACTAATTAATCACGGACTATACTCATACTGCTCCTTTTGTTGCTCATCAATGACTGACGATATGCAGTACTGTTAAAATGAATGCATGTAAGCAGGACTTATCAAGAAAAGTATGATATGATAATGTTTATGAGAGGCATCCCTCAATGAGCCATCAACATTGAGCGATATCTTAAAGAGCAAAATTAAAATAAAAAATTTTGTTGATAACCTTTCAGACGCATTAGTGACGTGGATGGGGCACTAATATTCTGGTTCAGACAGTTTATTTCTCCTGCAACAACTTAGCCCGCCCATAAATTCCTTATTTTCAATGATATCAGAGTTGAAACTTTTAAATTCACATAATCCAGACAAAAATTTGCTGTCCACCAGGATATGGATAAAACAGAATTGACTGTACAATCAATGATATTTTGATGCAAACCGTGATGCTATATTACTTTCAAATTAGGTGAGAAAATGTTTGCAATATATTTTTGCTTGTAATTTCATTATTTTATGACGTTTTGTTACACAGTTGTTTTAATGTTTACACAAAGTTTTTTAAACTGTTGTAAAAATGTTGTCAAAACATTGTAGTACTTATTGGGAAAAATACTAATTTAGCTCAAGAATCAATGAATTAAGTCCTAATCTTATCATTAAATTTAAAAATATAAGTTATTAATTTGGAAGTATCAGCATTAATTGAACTTACAAAAGTTTGCAACTATTATTTATGAAGATCTTTGTATTTCAAATAAGTTTGTAATATTGTTATTCTACGCAATGTTTGAATTTACATGTGTTGATAGAAGTTAAGAAGGGTGAGACTCCGTCCCAATGGGACACCCTGAAGTTCTCACATCTATGACTATTTGCCATATGCAAATGAAGTGATTCTATTAAACGCCATCTAGTGACGAAAATTCTATCACAAAATTAAGTTGAGCATATTATTTTTTAAGCAATGTCTTCCGACCAAAGTGAGAATTATTGATTTCCAGTATTTAGGCAAATACAAATATTTTATTCTCGAATTCAACAGGAAATACATATTGAAAATATATTTATTTCATTTGTACCAGAGATGGTGATTGATAAATGGTTTTACTTTATTAACTTTTTAGTTTTGTAGCAACTTTCGTTTACATAATTGTATAAATTGGGAAAAACAATGTAATCATAATTGAGATTGTTTTCCCAAATTGTGAAAAAATTCTAGTTTTATATGATTTGAAAGTGTTTTATTTAAATGTTAAAGTGATTTGGATTTCATGTTTGGTAGATAACAATCTTTACGATTGGATACATTTTATCATTTGAACAATAGATAACAAATTACACAATGTTAACAATTGTCTGTAGAGAAGTGCAACTTTGTACACACAGTGGCATAATGGAATTTTACATGGTTGTACTGTGCTTATAATTTGTTACATTTTGGAATTGGAACAATGGGGATATAGATAAAACCACCTAATTTTGACATTATGAAAGCATGCAACTTTATATATAGAGCGGATTAACAGAATTTCACATTGATGAAGGAACTACCCTGAAAGATTCTAAGCTTTTGGTAAGCTACTTTTATAATTAAATCTCAGATATTGTTTTGATTCTTAACACTTTTTTTGCAATATTATTTCTAGTTAGTTTTATGGAAATTTCTTTTAAGAACGTAATCAATTTTATCTTAATGAATTGCTGTGAATTTGCAGTCCAATGTTAAATCAATTATATACTTTATCATAAATATAAACGTTGTTTGTTTGTTAATACATATTTTTAATTGAATTTGTTTAAGCCTTTAATTGTCATGTGTTTTATAATGTGATCTATCACCTCATTTGACTTTTTATTAATCATTTATTTAGATATGACTGTGTGAAATTCATAATGTGCAAATACACATTGTATTTGATTCCTACTGAATTACCTCAACAACAATGATAATAAACTAACACAATAGACAAATTTAATAATGTGATATATATGATCATTATAAGCAATGTGTAGAATAAATTACATTTTTGTCTTGTCTTAAACACATATGTGGGTTTCACCACATATGCTTATTAAATATTAGAAATTGCGATTTTTTGCATAAACTAGTTTTTGATTTTTTCTGAAAAATTATTTTGCTTTATTACCAAAATAAGGCTTTACGCTTTTAATGAGTATTATTATCTCTGATTCAAACATTTGTTATTAAATTTTACTGAATAAAAGAAGTAAGTAAAGTAAACATGTAAACTAATTAATGTGGTAATTCCAATGTCATGTATGTTACAAATTTTCTCCATGTTATGCCAACTGAGCAATGATTAAATGATATTAAACATATTTACCTTAATAAACCATAATTTTATTTTAGGCAACATATTAAACATTTAGAGAAAAATAATTGAATGCAGCATGGAAATACAATAATGATATATGTATACCAAATTCTAATTACTTGCTATAGTATAAAAATATAAAAAAATTCATGTAGAGACTATTTGAAGCTAGACAATGAGAAAATATTGTCCAATGACATTTGAGTTTTTGTCACAAAAGCTCATATTTAGCAGAATGGCAAACATTTTTACAAATTCTATAGAACTTGTGCGAGATCAATGTCATTAGATATATTATTGAACTTCATCACTCAGAGTAGATGGGTAATACACACTTTACATTTAGTACAATTTATACACAATTGCTAAAGAAATTATTGTTCTTTTCCTCTTGCATATTTGCTTTGATCTATATTAACACACTTAGAAACATGCTCTAATGCAAATAACTCATCATTTTTGGTTTTTGGATCTATGAATTATTTTCCTTGAAACATAGTTTTGCATGTTTAAACATTGTTACAATGAACATGTCATACTATATTAACACACTCAAATAAACCAGTTTGCCTAAATCCTGGAAATAAAAAATTCTTGCTTTGGTCTGAAAACATTGCCTAAAAAATAATTTGCTCTACTTAATTTTGTGAAAAAATTTTCGTCACTAGATGGCGTCTAATAGAATCACTTTATTTCTATATGGCAAATAGTCATAGAGGTTACGAGAACTTCAGGGTGTCCCATTGGGACGGGGTATCGGCCTTTCTAACTACTATTGATTTCTTTAAGTGTATTAAGATAAGTATTATGATAAAGGCATATCATATCTAAATATGTAAGCTAAAACATATCCAGGTATGTTTCTAGGGAGAAGAGAGGGCCATGAATCCTCCAGAATTTATGGTGGCCATTTTTTGGCACCTTAATTTTGATCCCTTATTGAATAGCCTTAATGAAAGCAAATAATTTAGTGGGCTCGAGCAGACAACATCAGTCATACATTTTATGTTATTTTCATCACCATACAATACTAAGTTTGATGGCCTATTCAGATATCATGTGATAACAATATTCAGATAATGCATTTAGTATTGGAGCGCTTTAAAAAAGTGTATTGAAATTAGAAATTTGCAATCCAATTTTTTTTGAAATTGAACTTTGTTTCAAGAGTAACCCAGAGATATTTCTTTTTGACCAAAATCGTAATATTTATTACCACTTGTTGTAAAAAGCTAATTGTCTATCCAGGTGCTAAGAAAGTACTTATCATAGTACGAATTATATCATTCAGATAAAAACATAATAAATTGGTATCATTTGTATTAATCGTAACAATGACGTTTTTGAACTTTTTACACTTATAAACGATTATTAGGATAGTGTTTTTTATAAATAATAACGTAAAATATAGAAAGATTTAGCAAAAGATTTAGTAGAAATTTTCTCGTAAATTTATGCTTGATGTTTTTTATAACACGAAATATTTAATTAATTGTCTTAATTATATCAATGCCATCTATTGTCACAAATGCCTCTATTGCATTCATTTAA
The DNA here is from genome assembly GCA_900660155.1 of Hofstenia miamia. NCBI lineage: Eukaryota > Metazoa > Xenacoelomorpha > Acoela > Hofsteniidae > Hofstenia > Hofstenia miamia. The sequence continues at coordinate 357,888 of CABFPE010000487.1, forward strand.
AATTTTATCTCTATATTTTTTTAAGTTTCCGCATTGTTCTTGCTACATATTTATTGACAACGATAATTATAATACCTCACTGCAATAGCCACACAGGTTGAAAAATACTAAGTCTATGTATAGTACTTTAAAAATAAAATAATAAAATTTTCATAAAAAATAGCTCAAAATGTTTGATTTCTTAAAATAAATTTATCTAGAATTGCTAAGGACTATTGTTAATAAATTTAATATATTGAAGTTAATTTTTTTAGTTGCTGTGTGCCAGAGTTGGAATTGGGTCGGTTTTCTAGGCCCAAGCCCGGCTCGGCCCAAATTAATTTTCTTTTACGCCACAGATAGTGTCTTTTGCGTCATAGAGGCCCATGTGCTTTACACTATTAATTTGATTGGATAATTTGCATAAAGTATTGATTAATATATGCAAAAAGTTCATATGCGCTTCAGTCCGTCAACAATGCTAATTTAATTCTGTTTATTTCATATTGCATTGTTAACCTTAATAAAATAAATGTGTCATACAGGGTCTTCGGCCTGAGGACTAGGGAGTTCAACCCTTCCTGGAGCAGATGTGAGCCGCTCCTGTAAATGATTGCATTTGTCTACAAAATATATGGTGTGTCTGAAAAGTTTTAAGAATTTATACCTCATTTTAAAATTGAAACGAGATTCCAAAAAAAGACATTATATTTACACAATGTAATCACCACCTGCATTTATCACCCTTTTGCAATGTTCAACTAAATGTTGCATCTCACGTGAGAAACAGTTTTCTTCTATCTGTCTAAACCACTGCAGCGTTTCATTTACGATTTCATCGGAGGATCGAAAAGTAATCTTTCTGACGTGCCTCTTCAATTCTCGGAATATGTAGCGGTCACAGAGATTTAAGTCTGGACTGTAGGCTGACTGCCTAACGATCGTCACACCTCGGCGATGAAGAAATTCCATTGCTGCAGCTGCTAAGTGAGGTCTTGCGTTATCGTGTTGCCACCACAACTCTCGAAGTTTTGTAGGCGTTGATCGCAGCTTACGCCACCTTTCGCCGAGTGAATGCACAAAGGAAACATATCTGTCACCTGTTACTGTTTCTCCAGGAGTCAGTGCTTCCACATAACATTTTTTGTCTCCTGTAAAAGCAAACAGGATCATTACCTTCTTGTTTGTAAGCTTTGGACGTGTCACCTTCAGCTTTGATTCTGATGGATGAAGCCACGCTTTGTTTTCTTGTTTGCTCATGAGGCTGTTGAAAAGAATCCATGTTTCATCCTCAGTAGTCCAATAGCGCAAGCAGTCCTCTAGAGAATTTCTTTCGTACAAAGCGATCAAATTACGAGCGCATTCCACGCGATCCGCCTTATTCCGCTGCGACAGAGTGTGCGGCACCCATACTGAACAGACCTTTCGCAACCCCAGCTCTTCAGTCAAAATTTTGCGAACTGAATCTTTTCCTATGCCGAACTCCTCAGCTAGCATTCGAAGCGACTGCCTGGGCTCTTTTTGAATGGACTCTCGTATTGCCATGATGTTGCTATTGGTGCAGGATGAAGATGGGCGGCCACTTCTGGGTTCGTCACACAGGGTGGTTTTGGATTCCGAAGAGAACTGTTTACACCATAGATATACAGTTGATTGTGATGGTGGCTGAGGAAATGCTGATGACGATGATGCTGCAGCTTGCAAATTGTCATAGATGGCAGATGGTCTTAAGCCTCGTGTAGCCTCAATGTACACATAAGCTCGAAACTGTTCTTTTGATAATTGCATTTTATATTCGCTGCACACAGAAGCAGTGATGAGAAAATATTGCACGAAGAATATGAAATGCAGCAATATGGCATGTGCACTTACACAGTTTGTCATTCCTTACTTATTTCTGATTGGCTTATTACAGACACTGCCTTAACAATGCACATGCACCTAGAGAATAGCTGAATTCCTAAAACTTTTCAGACACACCAAGTATAATTGAATATGCATTTTCAAAAATGTTACAAATGAAGAAAAATATTTTAGAAATTGCTTTAAATTTGTGCATAGATTAAATTTAAATTGATTAGAAATTTTTTGTTAGTTTCTTCTTAAAATTGTTAAACGTTTTCAACTCACAAAATAATACAATCTCAAAAACCAGAGTGCACAATATAAATGAGGTGTGTCTCCTCTTTTGTATATGAAACTGCTTATATTTTAATATTTTGGAAAACAAAAATGAGGCCTTTGATAGTAATGCAATGTAATTGATATAATGGCGATTGTTGGCATAGCAGACAACGATCTTTCAATATATTTCTTCTTCAGACATTTTATTATTAACTAATATAGCAAAACTTAACTGCTAATTTTACACTGGAAATGATTATTGCAATTATCCTTTTAGATGTAGACAAACCTTAAGAAAAGAGAACCACAACAAGGGAATTTATATTCTGCTACTCTTTTATCCAAGCATTTCTTAAAAATTAATTCTATATGAACACGAAATTTGTCTTTAATTTAATTTGTATATGTATTTTTACACGTTCTAAACAGCTACTGAAGTTTCACAAAAAATTTTGACAAGTTTTTAAACAAATTTCATTTAAAATGTTGTTTTACCAGAACAATGTATTTAATATTTTGAGTAAAATAATGCTTTCCTGAATATCCAAACAATATATATTTTAATATAAGCATACCCAAGTGGCCTTAATACCAGTAGTTACAAAAATATTGGTATTTATAGAGTCATTATAATAACATTTTTGAAGTAACCACTCTAAAAAAATATTGTAACCCCTGCTGAGTACTATTCCCTAGAGCCAAGGTATCACATATGCCATTTTTCATAAGTTCTTTCTACCGCCACCACAAATTTAGTAATGAAGTGTTGCGATAACTAATTATTATCAAGATTGCAATCGTCCTTTTGATAATTTAGAGAACTTATCATTTCTTATATATTCAATTACTAAAATTTTAGGCCAACTTACGTCAACTTACATCAATACAAAGTAAGTGAGAGTTTCAAGAAACGATCTATGCTTATAAGCAGACAAAATTTAGATGTTAGAAGTATTCCTCAACTATCAATGCAGGGCATAAAAATATTTTAATCATATTTAAGATTTCAAGTGAATATTTTCTTATAGTTCAAATGCCAATTAAAACATTAGGCGCAAGCCCAGGCCCGGACCAAATTGCCTTGTCGAAAATCCATCCCAAGCACAGCCCGAACCAGCTTTAGGCCCAATTCTATTCCAACTCTGCTGTGCGCCATCTATTGAAGCAAATTAAAGGAAATGTCATGCTTATGAGATTCCTTAAAACATCAGATTGATTCTTATTATAATCATCATGGTTTTTCTTAGGATGAAATTTAAAGTTTTCTGACAAGAATGTTGTATGTTAAGATTTACCAAGTCACACAAATTTATTTTAAGAAAAAACATGAAACTTGCACTTATGTTGTTTTTGTCAATTATAAAGGTATGAACAGCTTATTTATATTCTAAATGTAAATATTATATATCATACATGTACTACATTCGTATTAAAATAAAAATGAGACGGATTAAAATTGAAACCCAGACATTTTGAATTAAAGTTACATCAATTGCAGTTTGCGTAATGCTTTGTTATATTCCCTAATTACGAAATTCTAATTGCATTGAAGTATTTCTGCAGATATCATGCACAGGGCTTTAAAGTAAAATTTTCAAATTTTTGCTAAATTTCCAAACTTTCAAATCAAATTTCTAAAATTCTAAAGTTCAAATTTCAAACAAAACTTTGGACGCTAAAGTGCAAACTTTGATATTCAACTTTTGGCAAAATTTATACATCAACACTATAAAATTTCCTAAATATTAGTTTGTTGTAAATTTTTAAATATATAATAAATTTAGAATTATTGTTAATATTGAAAATGAAGACCTCTGACAGGCATTAATAATAGCTTTATAAATTCATTCATTTAAGTAAAACCCTTGGACTCATTCATTTAGCATGTTTAATAATTTAGTTAACAGTGAACACATTTTGGAAATTTTTTTACTATCATTACCATATGTATGTTACTCTGTTTTCTTGATTTATTTAGAATAATTAAATAAGTAATTTTAACATTCTCTAAACTTACAGGGGCATTTACTACAAATGTTTCTATGCAATAACTACAATAATAATATTTTATTCTATATAAAAATATACTATGTATGATTAATTGATATTCTACTACCTATACTTCATATTGCTACAATAATATAGATAAAATCTACATTATGGTGTTTTGGCCTACCCCATCTCTACATATATATATATATATATATATATATATATTTAATTACACATTAGTCTAATAAATATGCATTTCTTTTGCATGTAAGAGTTATTTCTAAAAAATATCAAACTTGGAATCTACTTTTCAAACATTTAACTTTCAAATTAAACTTTGAATTAAATAATATTCAATTTTCAAATCAAAGTTTGAAAGGTATTCAAATTTTAAACTTCATTTTTTGTTAAACTTTGAAAACCCTGATCATGCATTGCAACGTTATTTGATGCTAGGTTATAGAATCATGAACAATAGGTAGAAATATATATTTAATTAATTAGCATAATATACAATGCAATTTGATACCGCTTCTACAACATGGAATCTAAGCAAGAAGTTATAATTAGGTGACTACTTGCGAAGTTCGATGTGTTTGAAGAGCTGTGTTACCCTCAACATTAGTTGTTAGCAAAGATGGACGCGGGTGCTGATACTGAATTTCAAATGCCACGCGGGTTTCGGTGTGGTGTGAGTGGAAATTTTTATCTTATTTCATGCGTAATACTAAATTAATACAATATTAATTATACTACGAAATCTACGTAATATAATATATTTCGCATCATTTACTCAATTAAACAAAATTAATTGAAAGTCAATTCGATGGTTGATGTTTTTTCGATTAGTTACTTGAAACTACGGGCGGGTGTGTTGCGAATGCGGGTGAATATTTCTAACAGACATGCGGTTGCGGACCCACTAGCTGCGGGTGAGATGCAGTGCGGGTATAAAAAATTATACCTGCGTCCATCTATGGTTGTAAGTTATTATAAGCTTTATGTTATATGCAACGTTTATTACTATCTATTTAATAAACTATTTACTTAAAACATGCTTTGTTAAATTTGGAAATACTAAATATTAAGTTACTTTTTTGTGTGTGTAAATATTTTTTATTTGTTCTATCTTTTTTAAATACATTAGTTATGCTTAGTTATATCATTTTTACACTTTAATGTCCAATATTAAATGGGTTATGCAACATTTATGAAGTTATGAAGTAAAAAATTAATTTCAAGTATTTTTCTGTAATATATTAACTGACTGCCAATTTTATTTTGTGCTACTAAATATAAATTATATTATAACAAAATTTGCAAAGACAATGATTTTAAATTGCAACCAGGCTCAACATAGGATATATATATATATACATATATATAAATATATATATATATATATATATATATATATA
>CABFPE010000487.1:396765-415419 GCA_900660155.1 Hofstenia miamia
ATTTTAAATTTCAAATGATTTGTCTGCCAATATGGCTGTTCCTACATAAGCGTTATTTCGCTCAATTTAATTTGTCAAATGTTACTTGATCAGCTAACAAGTTTTCCTTATTTTGAACAATATTAAAGCTTAGTTGCATCTTACAAAAATAATTAAGATCATTAACTAAATTTTTTACAATTAATTCTAATTGTTATTAATCATTCGATGTTGTTCCTCACTTTGCAGCTTAATTGCTTTTGGATGATGCTACATTAATAGGACAACAATTCAGGGTTTGCACTGACAACAGCAAACTTGCTTGGCTCAAAAGTTTTAGGGTGATAAATCAGGAATAGTGTCCAGATGGATTGAGTATCTAAACAAATTCACTTTCACTATCAAACATCAAAAAGGAACACTGCATAGGAATGCTGATTTTTGGACCATGCTTCTTGAGTATTAGATGGATGCAACCAAAGAAGACTGAGGAAAGAAACAATTCCAATTTTTACCACATACAGAGTACAAGGAGCTGCCAGAGATGAACGTCGATAAAAAGGGACAAGTGGTACTACCAATTGCAATAAAGGAGGAAATATCAGAATCAGAGATTATAGAAAAACAAACAGACAATGTGATATTAAGTGAAATCATAAAGAAATTACAGGAGCCCAGTCTGAAACTATCAAAGCTAACTGTGAGCTACTATGAGAAGTACAAATGGAAGAGGAACAGGAAGGGACTCCTATATGTGGAAGGACAATGTAACAGAATTGCAATACTGGAGTATTTCAAATGTGAATTAGTAAGGAAAGTCAATGAGAATGGCCATTTGGGCATCATGCAAATGGAAAGCATGTTTAATGCAAGATTCTTCACAATGGCAATATGGAAGGTCACAGAGGAAATAATTAACAAATGCATGAAATGTCTCCTCCATAACAAGCAACTCTTTCTGACACAGAGGGCACCTCTAGAAAAGATCATAGAAACAAAACCAAATGAGATTGTACACATAGATTTAGAAATGTTGTCAAAAGATGAGGAAATATATCAGTACTTGTTGGTGATGGTGGACAACTTCACCAAGTACACAAAGTTAATTCCAATGAAGAACACAAAGACTGAAACAACCACCAACATTGTGATGAAGGATTGAATTCTGAAATTTGGGCCAATGGAGATGATAATTGCTGACAAGGGGCCCCAATTTGAAAGCAACTTGTTCCAGGAAATGGTACGCCTATTGGAAGTCATAAGCAAGAGAACAACAGCATACCACCCACAGGCAAACAGCACAGTGGAGAGACTAAACAGAACCCTGATAAAGTTGATCAGAGTTACAACTTCAAGGGTAGGAGGTCACAAATGGAGAGAAGCAATTGATATGATCAAGTATTTTTACAAGGGGTCCATACACTCAACAACTGGGATAACACCATTCAAAGCCATGTTTAGCAGGGAAGCAGCAACACCATTGTCAATGCAATACTTTGCTTACAGTGGGAAATTGGATAACCAATATGTGAATCAACTGAGGAATCAGATAACAGCAATACATGAGACAATGTGTCACAACATGAAGAAATCAACAGTGAGACAACAGCATAACTACAATAAGAAAATTTACAGTCATGTGCATAAACTAGGTGACAAAGTCTATGCATTCACACATATGAAGCTAATAGACACAAACCAGGTCTGAAAGTTAAAAACAGTGTGGTCAGGTCCATATAATATAACTCAAGTATTACCAATTAATGAATATATGTTAAATAAGGCACTTTCAAAACCTAAAATGAGCAACAGCAGATATTGAGGAATTGATATTAAACAAAAATGCTGAGTTCAAAATAAGTTGCATTAATGGTAACAAAATTTATATATGATATGAGTGAATTAGACAGTCTACCAGAGGAAGGCTTCAATGAAGAATTTGAGGCAAATATCAGTAATGAGTAGATACAAAGGAGAGTGCTGCCAAAATGGGCAGCAAGAGATAAATATATATATGACCCTGAAATATGGGATATAAATTTATTGTCTGAATTTAGGAAAATTGAACAAGATGCAACAGCTGGTGAGGAAGAGAGTGTGCTAAAACAGAAGATCTGAGGAGATGACCATGTCAAACTCATGAAGGAGGATAAGAAGACAACCTCGAACCTGGATGTCCAATGGAAGACAGAAGGAAAGAACCAACCAACAACTAATCAGAGGTGCAGAGTGAGAAGGCGTCTGAGTAATCCCCAAAGCTGATTTGAGGGCAGGGAGACAAAAAGACATAATGCCTCTCCCACTGGAGATCTGCACCACTGATTTGAGGGCAAGCAGAGAATCAGTGAACACCCCAGAGATCTGCACCACTGATTCAAGGGCACACAGAGAACTGGTGAAATGCAGCACAACTTTCCTTCCAGTCCACCTTGCTGATTCAAGGGCAGTGCGACAATTGGAGTTGCAGGGGAAGGTGAAAGTGGGTGAAGAACTGTGCATATATGAAAGCAATGTGAGGCTGACATATCAGCAGAACCCACAACTGGTCAATTGTTGAAAGTGCCAACTGTGAGCTGACTCAAGGGCAATTCAGTTGAAACCATCTGCATGGACTCACTTGATGGTGAGCTGAGCACCAGTAAACAATTACAGATTACACAGCTACATGCCCCCTCTGAAAGCACATCTGAAACAACAGTGTGCTCAAAAGGTAGAGAAAAACAATGTTGAAAATAGATGGGAAAACCCTGCACCCCTACTTCATGGGAACAATGAAAATGAGGACAAATGCATACTAAAAGCTGTCACCAGAAACTAAGAGTTATACAAGAATGACCCAACAACAATCACAGAGGAGGAAGTGAGAGAAAATATAAGCTTTTTCTATAAGGATGTGGGAAACACAAGGAGCCTAAGGAGAGTGTTCACATTCTTCTGCCCAAATACAACAGTATGTGAAGAGATGGCACATACTAGCAGAGCAGACGTGCAGATGACATTGATGATTACTATTAAAGGCATTCAACTATACATGAAATTCTACAAAATTTTCTCAGAAAAAATGAATGAACTCAGAGATATAAGACCAATATCTGAAAATATCAATGAAGCAAAATTCCTGTGATATCACAGCACAGTGAGGACAGAAAGAGAGGTGGTATTAAAAATGACAAAACAACTGGAGTTTGTGACAACAAGCTGGAACAATCCCCAAGCAGACATGTTTATTAAATAATAGGAAGAGCTAGTCCACAGAGAATGCACAGTGCTAAAAATAATGAAAGCTGAGGAGGGCGTGTAGCATAATCCAAAGAATAATGCTGCTAATCAAGAAAGAAGATTATTCAGAACTAAGATTGAATTATGATTGTTAATTAGAAAAACAATTTTAGTTAATTATCAGAATATTTTTGTAAATGCAACCAAATAATAGTATAGCAAATTAGTACTTGTCATCAAATAATTTGACTAACTAAAGGTGGCAAAATTGCTTCCATTATTTTTAGCCATTTTGGCAGATAAACTAAATTCAAATTTCAAATGACAGATACTTTTTGAATTAGAGTATAAATAGAGCTGAAATTAATTTGGAAACTGTTGAAGTAAATTCTTCGAAAATCTTATTTTTAGATTTTATATTGGTTTGCTTATTTATACAAAATGTCAAGCTAAATGGTAAATGCAGTAGTAGTGGTTTGGAAACATATCAGGAGCAACTCGAGGGTCCTTGATGCAAACCATGAACCTGCATTTATGTTAGGTGTACAAATAGGAGTTTTCCTCTGATTAGCTGGTTATTGATTTGATCATTTACATGTAGTTAATAATTAACATCAGTGAAAAGGGCTGGATAGCCTACCATAGGTTATACATATTTTATCTCATAGATGTAGGTGACCTATAATGGGCCAATAAATAGACCAAGCATGTATTTTGTTATCTAAATGTAAGGTAGGAAGCTGCAAGTTATTAAGTAATTTATTTCAATTAAATTATCTAAAGCCAATAGTTTTCAGTAATGCCTAAGTAATAATTATCAAGCAGCTAGTGACATTGCAAAGTTGTGAAGTGACATAGATACACAATAAAAATTGAGTTTAAGTCAGTTACAATTCTAATTGAGGATTGCGCTGAGCTAGGATGAGGAACACATAAGAACTTTGTTGAGCTGAGGTTGAGAGCTATCTACTTCAACAATGGAAACACAAGTGAAGCAATGCAGAGATCAGAGTTGGCCAGAGGCCACCTGAACATCAATCACAGAAAAAGACTATGATGGCAAAGTACCTAAACAGTATTTGGTTATTTCAGTAAATCAGGATTACTAGAAATGCAAGCAACAAATAGCCAATATGCATGCATCCCTACCCACATGGAATAGGAAACAGTAATTTATAGAAGCACTTAACCTACATCAATGCTTGGTAGTGGATGCTACTGTAGCATCATCCAAATAAATCAGAAATAAGCTGCAAAATGTCACAAGAAGAACTAAGATAGAAAGGAAGTTGATTAAAAATAGTGTAATTAAATCAATTGATATTATTTCAGATTAATTTGTAAAATACAACCAAGAAAATAACATGTGTCAAAAAAGAGATAATTGTGTCTGTTGATATACATACTTTTGACTAAACAACACTTACGTTATTTTATAGCCGCCATCTTGGCAGAAGTTTAAATTTGAATTGACAGGTACTTCTTTTGAAGTTACTATAAATACATTGAAACTTTACTCAGAATTCTTATTTTGCTTTTCAATAATGGTTTGATTATTTAATACAATGTTGAGCTAATTGAGCAGTGTTTAGTAGTGGTCTGGATACATCACAGGGAATGATTCAAGGGTCTCTGTGTCAGACCATGGAAGTGCACATAGGTTAGTGTAGGGGTTTTCTCTTGATTAGCTGACTAGCATTTCCTTTCTACATGTATCAAATAATTAACTGTCAACAAACAGTTGGATTAACAAAACCTAGGAATTATATTAATACTATTTCAGATCTAAATTAGTGACCTATAATCGACTGATAAAGCAACCATACATGTAGTAAATTATAAATGTAGGTTAGGAAGTTGTTTGAACTGAGTTATATTTAAATAAGCCAATATATTTTGGTAATGGATGCATGTAATGTTTAATGAACAACTAGTAACAGTCCTGGTTGCAAATAGATACAACATTTTCACACAATAGAGTCTAAGTCAAGTTGTGTCATGTCTTGAGTAAGCACTGAGCTAATGTAGGGTACACATAAGCTATCTTGATTGAGCTGAGAAGTGGTACTCAAACATTGGATGGAATGGTGAAACTTGATGTGGAGATCCGCTTTGGGCAGATGCCCACTAGAAGATTGTTATGGAGGTTACAGCATGGCCTTGTCACCTAAAAAGTGAACAGTTAGTCTGAGATTACATAATGTAATAGAAGAAACTAGTCAAGCAGTAACAACAAGTAAATCCTTACCCACAATAACACAGCTAACATTATAAAGTAACAGTAGATAAATGGTGATAGTGCCTGGTAGAGGATATTACACTACAAGAAGATCTCACACAAACACTGATTAATGCTGATGTCATGTAATTAATAGCAGACAAAGAACAATGGGGAAAAAACTGTCAACAATGTCTACTAACAGGTACTAGCCAAGTATTTGATTGTTTACAAATATTTGATATAAATATGCAGTAGTTGATTTTATTTGTGATGAAGAAATTCTACTGGATTTACTTCATTATGTTGTCAGGTTATTAAATTAATTAAATGGAAAGCTAAATGTTTGAGAGCAAGAGTAATCCAATGGTGGGCCCCAAATCTGTCCAAAGGGATTTCAGAGCAGCTGCACAATCCAACTGGTCATAGTGCAGTGGAGCAGGTAGCCAAGAATTCTTGAAGTGCTCTTAAGTTAAGACTAGGTATATGGGTATTTTCCATTATAGCTTTCCTATCATTTGTGCAATAAATAATGAATGCATCATAATAATAGCTATATTGCTATCACTAGGTTAACCCTTTTTAGATCCAAATTGCTCTACAATTAAAATAAACCTTATTATATGAGGTGTCTTTCAGCACTGAACTAATCCAGTTGGCTTATATGATGAATTTATTAGTGTGAATCAATTGTTAGACCTTAGACCAACTTATACTCTCCTTTTCTTGCTGACTGCTTTTATTGTTCACATGTATGAAAAGGCAACATGTATGTTTTTAAATATACAGTTATTACATGTAAGGCAAAATAACAAGCAAATGCATTGAGGTTGGAGTGTTTCCCTTTATTTACCTCACAATAATAACAAGAACAATCAATGCACTAAATTATTAAGTCATTATGTACACACTCTCACTGAAACAACATCCCACACTCTTAGAGAAGCATTGGTGTCCATTGTAATGTCCAAATAGTCTGGACCTGTTACCAAAGATGAAAGCCTCCCTTAAGCATTGATTGGTGTTCAGGTTTTGACCCTTTACCATTCAATAGTCTCAACTTAAGCAAGCTGTTGTAATCATTACATTTAGAAATGCTGGTGTTTTATCAACTTAGTTAAAGCCTAAACAAGTTGATTTAGTTGAGAATGTTTTTGGGATCTGTTATACCTAATCTTTCACATACATGTATAGAATTTGACAAAGCAACTTCTACAAGCTAGTGAATTATAGGTGGACAAGATTCTACATTAGTGTTAGGTGAGGGTGAGATTTCTTTTTACAGGAGGTATGTCTTGTTTTGAGGATGTTGTATTTCCTGTTGAGGTAGCAGTACAGATTGAGCTTTAGATACAATTTTTTCTAAATGAATTGCAGTTATAGTGACGTCCTTAGCATGAATAGATACATATTTGTTCAAATTATTGAGTATTGCTGTGATGCCATGATTGTTCCATATGGTTGCCAGGTTGTTGAGCACAGTTTGTTGTGAAGAGCATACCCTGTATGCATTGGTTCTTGATTAAGTAGTAGTTTAGAGGTAAGTTTTACAAGATTCCAATGGAAGAGTAAATTCAAAAGCATGGCTGACCTTAGTTGCAAGCAATATTGTAATGTGTTTGTCTTCTTTGATAGTTACAATGCAGTAAAAGTAATTGATTAGTATTTTTTGGTGAGGAAGTCTCTTCCTAGAATAATCTTGTATGGGAAAGGCTGGTTTTGGTTAAACTTCACATTTTGAATTGAAATTTGAGCATCTCATCTTTTATCATTCTTTTCACATTTATGTAGTCTCCTTAAGCATTAATGAGTCTGGATTTGTTCTTGGTTATGTCACCTCTGGTCCACACAATGTTTTGTTCAAATTTAACCACCATGATAGTAATTAAAGCACCATTGTCAACCATAGCTTTTAGGTTGAAGCTATTTATTGTTATTGGGATAAGATTTAATTCTATTAGGTCTGTGAAAACCAATAGTTCATGGGCACAATCAGGGGGGCAGTGCCCTTTTTAGTTTAAATCATCTTCAATGCTATCTGCTTGCAATTGTTCAACATCTTCAGCAGTGTAGTTTTCATTGAATAAGGAAGTAAAGATCCTGTTTATAGTAACACTCCTATAAAATATGAATGCATAAAGATAAATAGTTTTATTTCTAGATTTAATATCAATTAAAATTAGATTATTTTATTGTTTTGTTTATTTCTGTAACTTATGTCATTAGAATTTTTCAAAATCCATTTCAATAATTGTTTCAATTAATATAGACCATAAAGGAAATAACTTTAAATGGAAAATCATAATTTTTTACAGATTACAAAACAAGCAAAAGGAATTATATTTGGCAAGCATTGGTATTAAATATTACTAGGGAATTGAATATCACAAAGTGTGCGACCTGTAGTGTACATTTAGAATGTTATGAAATTATTGAAAAAGTGAATAAACATTGTTGATGCAGGGATTCAATGCTTTCAAACTACCAATGTAATATCTTATAAGATCAAACAACTATTATTTGTGAAATACTAGTAACTTTATTTGGGGTGTCTAAAACAGATCTCAAGTTTATTTTTGGGATAATGTAGTTGTTAAATCAAGTAGAAAAACCTACAAAGTGTATTGGAATAACTTGTCAAGAAAACAGTTTGGAGATTTTTGGGATGGGCTGTCAATTAAATGGGTATGGTTTTTAAACTTTTCCGCAACTGGAAATTATACAAATATCTATATTAACTGCAAAATATTTTAATAAAGAATGTAGAAGACAACCAAGTAACAATTATGAAGATATGATGTTATTTAAAAAAAATATATTTCAAATCTAGTTGCTTTTGGAAATGGAATAGTTATGAAACTGCTTCTTGGCAGAATGATACTAGTTTGTGACTATACTTTCATTGAAAAAACATTGATAAGTATTAAATTTATTAATAGCACTTAGTATATATGCGTCTGCTCATATCAACTCATGTTCAAATGCAGTTTTTCTAAAGCAGGTTTTTTGATGTTAAGACTTTTCAATAACTTTTGCAATGTTACTGCTAAATTCAGTGCATTCCCAGATATCAATTTAAGGTTGAAACAGCATTGTTTTTTGTGATTATGTGGTTGTATTATGTATCAAAAACAATGTTGTTTTAGAGTTGAAATGGTATCATTTCATTAATCAAAACAATGTTGCTTCAACAATTTTGCATTTGGTTGTTTTTTATGAATAAAAGGCGATATTTTGTGGTTGTAACAATGTTTTTTTATGTTCTGTCATGATTGTTTTAACATTACTTATATATGCATTTCATCCTATTTATAATTCTAATCTGTTCAAAAATTGCTGTTTATACAAATAGAAGCCCAAAACAAAGGGCAGAACAATACCTTACCTTTGAGGTACCTTGACACAAATTCAACATAAACATTATTTAAAATGTTGAATGAATGTCTTGTTTATAACTGATAACAATAAACATAAAAATCTCCTGAATTTTCAAAAATTAAAAATTTATAAATAAGTACAATTTTAAAATAGTACTTTTTAAAATTGTGAAAAATCTCTTCTGCTCAAATATAACTATTTTATATAACCATTAATTTCAAACATTTGCTTACCAAGTATATTATAATTTCTCACTAATTTAAAATTTCAAAAAAGCATTATAGAATTCATTTTTTATATTAAAATGGTCTAATAATCTAAAAAATGAAATGAGTTTTATTTGCAAGCATCTGCTTCCTGATTATTTATTACACATTTGCCGTGAATGGTCCACCAATGGGCCACTGATGGCATCAGTGGTCACAAATACCACTTGTTTTTCACAAAGAGCCAACTGATAATTTTAAACTATTGAATTGTAGTTTATAACTGGGCATAATTTTGTTGAGTTAAAGGCACAGTTGGAAGTGTGTATAGCATATTATCCATAAGATGGAAAACCTACCTGCAAACCATTGAATTCACTATGCAGTGCTCATAATAACAATAACTGGCATACTAATATTAATAATATTAATAGATAGCAGAAAAATTTGGTTGGTTAGCCTGAATCTTAAATTAGCGAATTTTTAGTTGCTCAAATTATTATTAACAGTTGTTATTATGATGTTAATGGTTGCTGCAACAACTAAGAGTATGAAACAATTATAAACAACATAAAAACAACCAAAATTTTTATCTGAGTTGGACCCAATTTACTATTTTGACAATGGGAATGAAAAGAAATTTATTGACTTAGCTGAAATATATAAAGAAGATATTAACTTTAATTGTGCATTAGATGAATTCAAGATTTTCGAGGTATATATGAACTCATGTTTGGTGATGCATGGAATGAAGCTAAGTCTTTGAGCATGAATCATATATTAACATTTATGATAGCTAATGACATGAGAAGAATTTACCTGAATCTCTGCATACTCTATCAAATATTCTTAACAATGCCCATAAGCAGTGCTTCTGCTGAACAAAGCTTTAGCCACTTTAAGATTATTAAATATTACCTAATATCAACTATGAAACAACAACGCCTGTCAGATCTTTCTACTTAGTATTGAATTCAGCTGGGCATGTAATTTAGATTTGATAATGTCATTGATACATTTGCAAGGATGAAAATTTCGAGGAAAAAAAATTTATTGACTTTGCAAAACTTTATTAATGTTTGAATTTTGAAAAGTGTATTTGCAATGCAAATTTTCTCAAATGTTAACCTTATATATTTGAAAAGTTCACATGATTCAGTAGAACATAGTAATTGATAAGATGTATGCTGCTAATGTTAAAAGTATGCCATTGCTTAACAAAGGTATGCTTGCTACAGACATGTAAATAAGACATTTGCATGCAATTTTCTCTATTTGCTTTTGTTTCAAAATGTCTTAAATTTTAATATTTAAAATAATCGTTTTAAAACAGATGTCTTTGAAAAATATTTTTTATAGTGCCATGACATATTTCTTGCCCCATCTGATGACTTTAATTAATATAATAAAAGGCATATACCAGTTGTAAAATCCAGCAATATCTTGAATAAATACAAAAATGTTTATTGAAATTTTTACTCAGTAATATGCAGTGAAAAATTGGACAAGGTTTTAAATGAATATTGAAATTTTTATTGATTTACTATACATAAGATATTCAAAGCTTTTTATTATTTTAGATAACATTCTAAGAAGCATTGCAATTTTATCCTACTTCATATTTTAATGAAAACACAACTTCATAAGGATTTTTAACAAAAATAAACTCCAAAATTGATATTTTTTGAGTAAATACAATTGAAAGTTCATTTACAATGCACAGTGTATCTGACAAATAGATTTTAATGAAAGCTTGCTTTATCAATATTCTCTACCACACAATGTGAGATTCTTTTTTCATGGAAGAAAGGAATAGTATTGGTAATGATGTAGAATATGTTTAAAGTGTGCTGTAGGCCATCTACATCAACATAAGTTTGCTCAACTTTGACTAACTTCTCTTGGGTCTGCAATCCCCATCAAAATCTATTTCTCAATTGTGTTTCATCAAAGCAATTAATGGATTTCAATTTATTAGAGTATTTAATTTAATATCTATTTCTCTAAATATATAGATCATGCAACATTTTGAAAGAACTTTTGCTTATAAAGAGGAACTAAAGGATGATTTTTATTAAAAAAAACTTCTCTGCTAAAGAAACATGTGTTTGCTTTATTTTGCAAGAATCCATATATGAATAGCTCAAAAAAATTTTGAAATATTAAAATTTATGAAAATGATGTCAGCTTAACTAGACCACCAACTATACTTATTTTGAATCAATCCAATCTCTTGTGCATAAGATATGCACAAGTACTCTTATAAATATATATATAAAAATATTATAATAAGGTTAAGCAAATTTAATTTGTAAAAAAGCATACCTAATATTCAGACCTGAATACATATATCCAATCAAACATGTGAAGTCTTAAGAGTGTGGAAATGCTCTTCAAATGCTCTTTAAGTTCTTCCTACTCTAGAAAAATCTCTGAAGAATGTAAATGGCGTTACATGTGCTCAAAGAGTCCCTGAAGAACATGTAAATAATTTAACTGCAATTATATTTTAACCCACTAAGCATACTGGTGTCCAAAGTCTAAAGAACAATGATAGCATATTGATTTACAGTCTATTATTTGTGAAGGCATTTTTAATATTTTTGGAAAATTGTAGAATGCCATCTATTGTGAGAACTAAGAATATTGGAATTGGGTTTGTTAGTAGATTTTTTTGCAGATAGATAAAAATTAGAATGAAATATGGAAATTCATGTTATAATTAATTGCATTCACAATGATTTTAAACAAAACTACTAGGTTAATTACAGAATTAGTGCAAAATAATATTTATATATTTTATACAAAACACTTGTATTATTTTTAATGGCTTATGGAATCTAATGTAACATCCTCTACCAGGCATTATCACTGTTTATCTATGGTTACTTTATAAAGTTAGCTGTGATATTGCGAGTAAGGATTTACTTGTTGTTACTGCTTGACTAGTTTCTTCTGTTAACTGCTCACTTTTTAGGTGACGAAGCCATGCAGTAACCTCTGCAATGATCTCCTAGTGGGCATCTGCCCAAAAGCAGATCTCCACATCCAGTTTCACCATTCCAGCCAATGTTTGAGTGTCACTTCTCAGCTCAAACAAGATAGCTTATGTGTACCCTACATTAGCTCAGTGCTTACTCAAGACATGACACAACTAGACTTAAACTCTATTGTGTGAAAGTGTTGTTTCTATTTGCAACCAGAAACTGTTACTAGTTGTTTGTTAAATATTACATGTAGCCATTACCAAAATATTTTGGCTTATTTAAATATATTCTGTTTGAACAACTTCCTAACCTACATTTATAATTTACTTCATGTACAGTCACTTTATCAGTTGATTATGGGTCGTTAATTTAGATCTAAAGTAGTAATAAGATAATTCCTAGGTTTGGTCATCCAACCGTTTGCTGACAGTTAAGGTATCTAATACATGTAGAAATGAAATGCTAGTTGGCTTTTTGTCCATTGGTCTCTCTGCCCTTGAATCAGCCTTGAGGACTACTAGGACGCCTTCTCACTCTACGTCATCTATTTATCAGCTCTTCATTCTCATCAATTCTGCCCTTGATTTGATGTCTGGGTTGAGAACTTCTTCACACTCTCCTTCTCCTGTTCATTGTTGAGTGCTCCTCTGGTTGTTGTGTTCTGCGCACTCTCTTTTTCATCATTGGGTACATCATTTTCCTCTAATTTCCTAAATGCAGTTAGTAAATTTATATCCCATGCTTTGGGGTCATATAGATAGGTTTATTTCTCACTGTCCTCTGGGGCAGCACTCTTTGGCTTGAATCCTCATTTCCACTCTCTGCTATGTACTCGTCATCGAATTCTTCTTCCTGTACACTATCTAAATCATACATATCATATATAATTTCATTGCCATTGATTCGACATATTTTGAATTCAGCATTGTCATCTATCTTCATTTCTTTGATATCTGCTGTTGCTCTCTTCAGGTTTTGAAATGTAATAGTCTATTATTGTCTAGCATATATTCATTGTTCAGTAGTGTTTGTGTTACCGTGTGGGGGCTGGACCATACTGTTTTCAACTTCCGGACTTGGTTTGTGTCTATGCATATACCTTATCACCTACCTTATGTGCGTGACCATAGATTTTTTTATTATAATTGTGTTGCTGTCTCACTGCCAACTTTTTTTTATTATGACACATCATTTTGTGAATTCCTGTAATCTGGTTTCTTAATTGTTGTACATATGCATTGTCCAATTTTCCACTGAAGTTGGTGTACTGCATTGAGAGCTGGGTTGCCACCTCCCTTCCAAACATGGCTTTGAATGGTGATACTCCCATTGTTGCATGTACCAAGGTGTTGTAGTAGTATTCGATCATTTCTATAACCTCTCTCCATATGCTTCCTCCTATTCATGTTCTCACTACTCTGATTACCTTGATTAATGTTCGATTAAGTCATTCCACTGCTCCATTGGCCTGTGGGTGATAGGTGGTTATTTGTTCACTTGCAATTTCAAGAAGCTTTACCATCTCCTGGAAAAGTCCACTCTCAAATTGAGGCCCTTTATCTGTTATGATCGTTTCCATTGGTCCCAATCTCAGTATCCACTCTTTTAAGACTATCTCAGTTGTGGTTTCCACCATGGTATTTTGCATCAGGACCATCCTTGCATATTTGGTGAAGTTGTCCACCATTACAAGTAAGTACTGATAACCTTTGGCGTCCTTTGATAGCATCTCCAAATCTATATGGACTATTTCATTGGGTTGAGTTGTGATAATTTTTTCTAGCAGTGCTCACTGTGTCAGGAAGTGCTGTTTGTTATTTAGAAGGCATGTTGTGCACTTGTTGATGATCTCTTCCACGACTTTCCTGATGGTTGTTGTTATGAATTGTGCATTGAAGGTTTTCTCCATCTGCATTATTCCTAAGTGACCCTTCTCATGGATCTTCTGTATCAATTCCCTCTTGAAGTAATCAGGTATTGAGATTCAGTTGTTTCCGGCTTCAACATATAATAGTCCATTCTTGTTGATCTTCCATTTGTAATGTTCATAGTATCCCGCCATTATTTTCGATAATATAGTTCAAGGTTCTTTAATCTTTTTTATAATCTTGCCTAGGATTATATTGTTGTTTTGTTTGTCCACTATCTCTTGTTCCATTATTTCCTCTCTTATGAGTATTGGTAATACCGCTTGGCCTTTTTTATCCACGTTTATCTCTGGCAATTCTTCGTATTTCATGTGGGGAAGGAACTGAAATTGCCTCTTTTCTCCATCTGTTTTTGCTGCGTCTCTTTGGTATTCTGAGAGTGATGTCCAGAAGTCATGTTGTTGTGTAGTGTGCCCTTTCTGTGTTCAATCGTAAATGTGAATTCATTTAGGAACTCAATCCACCAGGATACTATTCCGGACTTGTCTCCTGAGAACTTCTTCAGCCAGGCCAATCTGCTGTTGTCCATTCATACTCTAAATTCTCTTCCTATGAGGAAATGTCGAAATTTCTTGATGCTCTCAATCAGCATGAGCATTTCTACCTTGGTGGAGCCATAGTTCTCTTTGCTTGCCATCAGCTTGTGGCTGAAGAACTGAATGGGTACTTCTTTCCCATTTATTATTTTTCCCAATGTTGCTCCAATTGCTACCTTGCTCACATTGCAATCTAGTATGAATTTCTCATTGTAATCCAGGGTGTTGACGGAAGGAAATTTTGCGAGTTCCTCTTTGATGTTGTCAAGTTCCTCTTGCTCTTGCCAGGTCCATACAAATGGTACTGACTTTCTGATCAATTGGGTCCTCTTTGCCATTTTTCGAGCTATATTTGGAATGAAGGTTCTGTAATAATTGAAGAATCCCACAATTCTCTGTATATCCTTTTTGTTGTTTGGTTTTTCTATCTTTCTGATCATCTCTCTGGCATTGTCCTTCATGCAAATTTTTCCTTTCTCGATCTTTCTTCTGAGGAACACTATTTTCTCTATCAGGATATCCCTTATCAGCATAGCACTGCTTTTTCTAGAATTGTTGTCCTCTCCACTTTTTTTTGATGATCTCCTACTTTTTTACATCTGACTATGATGTAATCACTTCTGATGATGATGTCATCTATATAGGAGTCAACTCCCTCTTCCATTCTGTGTGTTTTGTTTTTCATTACCTTTGTTATGTTTTTCTGCAACATTGCTGGTGCATCACAGAAAAGTCTCACCACATATAATATTTCCTCATACAGCATATATGGGGGAATGCAGCCTTTTTGATGTCGTCTTCCTCCATCTTCACTTGCCAATAGGCTTTGCATAAATCCAAAGTTGTAAAATATTTATGTTTACTGGCTTTGTAGAGCATATCCTCTATCCGTGGTAGGGGGTACAAATCCTTCTTTGTCACCTCATTTAGTTTATGAAAGTCAATGCATTGTCACCTCATTTAGTNGTGATGATTTTGTGCTTTTCACCTACTGCCTGGCCTACACTTATCTCTCCATAGTTGAATATATGTTTATGTTTCTCTAGGAGTGTCCTTAGTTGCATGATGTCTTGTTCTTCTAGATGTTGATAATCCTCATCATTTACTTCAGGCATCCTGTGTGTGTCTTCCTCTTCTGCTTTTGTCCCAATGCCCTTGAGTCAGCTTTTGGGAGTACTCATGACTTCGATGGTGTTCATTCATCCACTTGCCCTCAAATCAGCCATGTGGAGTACTATCCACTTTCCTTTGCAAGTCCTTGAGACGACCATGCAAATTACTCACTCCATAGTCGTCTTCCATTGCCTTCCAGATGAGTCTGATGTTAGTCTTGATGTATTTTCCATATATTCTTATCTGAGATCTTTTCAAGTTCACATTCTGGTTCGTAGCATTGAGAATTGGTATCCTTCCTTTTCCGTGTTTTATTGTACAAACACTTGACAGCATTGAAACTCGTTTGGTATTAATGCCTTTGTTGTTGTATAACATTATGTCAGCTGTTTTAGTGTCTTCCATCTTGATCGTGTGCATTTTCCACTGATGCAGCTGTAGATGGATGTCTTCTTGCAATTGAAATGTAACTGTTCCCTGCTTCTCCTTTTATTCCTCAATTTCTTCTCCTCTTCTTTTACTTTTATAGTTCTATTTGTGTAGTTAATGACGCAACCATTTTTTGTCAGAAAATCATTTTCTAATATGACTTCATATGGTAATGAGTTGTTATGTGTATCCACTACTACTAGAGGTTGTTTGAATGTTGTGTTCGCAATTCTCATTCCGTGGTAGGGGGTACAAATCCTTCTTTGTCACCTCATTTAGTTTATGAAAGTCAATGCATAGATGGTACTTATTTCCCTGTTTTACAAACACAGTTGGTGCTGTGTACAGACTCTTGCTGGGCCAGATAATTTTGTTGTAGATTAATTCTTCTAGTATATGATTGTATTCTTCTTTCAGCTGCTCAGGCACTCTTCTGACCAGTAGTTTGATCAGTTTGTTTGTTGTCGTGATGATTTTGTGCTTTTCACCTACTGCCTGGCCTACACTTATCTCTCCATAGTTGAATATATGTTTATGTTTCTCTAGGAGTGTCCTTAGTTGCATGATGTCTTGTTCTTCTAGATGTTGATAATCCTCATCATTTACTTCAGNCCATGACTTTCCTGATGGCTGTCATTATGAATCACGCATTGAATGTTTTCTCCATCTGTGTTATTCCTAAGTGACCCTTCTTGTGGATCTTCCATATCAATTCCCTCTTGAAGTAATCAGGTATCACAATTCGGTTGTTTCCATCTTCAACGTATAGTAGTCCATTCCTGTTGATCTTCCATTTGTAGCATTCATAGTATCCTGCCATTATTTTAGATAATGTAGTTCAAGGTTCTTTAAAATCTGTGGTAGGGGGTATGAATCCTTCTTTGTCACCTCATTTAGTTTATGAAAGTCAATGCATAGACGGTACTTATTTCCCTGTTTTACGAACATGGTTGGTGCTGCATATGGGTTCTCACTTGGCCAGATGATTTCATTATCAATTAATTCTTCTAGTATACAATTGTATTCTTCTTTCAGCTGCTCAGGCACCCTTCTGACTGGTAGTTTGATCAGTTTGTCTGTTGTTGTGATGATTTTGTGCTTTTTGCCTACTGCCTGGCCTACACTTATCTCTCCATAGTTGAATATACGTTTATGTTTCTCTAAGAGTGTCCTTAGTTGCGTGATGTCTTGTTCTTCTAGATGTTGATAATCCTCATTTTTATTTTGGGTATCCTGTGTGTGTCTTCCTCTTCTGCTTTCGTCCCAACGCCCTTGAATCAGCTTTTGGGAGTACTCATGACTTCGATGGTGTTCATTCATCCACTTGCCCTCAAATCAGCCATGTGGAGTACTATCCACTTTCCTTTGCAAGTCCTTGAGACGACCATGCAAATTACTCACTCCATAGTCGTCTTCCATTGCCTTCCAGATGAGTCTGATGTTAGTCTTGATGTATTTTCCATATATTCTTATCTGAGATCTTTTCAAGTTCACATTCTGGTTCGTAGCATTGAGAATTGGTATCCTTCCTTTTCCGTGTTTTATCGTACAAACACTTGACAGCATTGAAACTCGTTTGGTATTAATGCCTTTGTTGTTGTATAGCATTATGTCAGCTGTTTTAGTGTCTTCCATCTTGATCGTGTGCATTTTCCACTGATGCAGCTGTAGATGGATGTCTTCTTGCAATTGAAATGTAACTGTTCTCTGCTTCTCCTGTTCTTCCTCAATTTCCATCTCCTCTTCTTTTACTTTTATAGTCTTATTTGCGTAGTTAATGACACAACCATTTTTTGTCAGAAAATCATTTCCTAATATGACTTCATATGGTAATGAATTGTTATGTGTGTCCACTACTACTAGAGGTTGTTTGAATGTTGTGTTCACAATTCTCATTTGTGCAATGTTTATCATTCTTTTTGTATTGATATAATCCCCTGAAGCGTTAATTACTCTCTTGTTACAACTCTTCATGTCTTCTTGTTGGAATCCAAATTTCGTAGCGCATTCATCAGTAATTATGGATGTTGCCGCTCTGGTATCAATTGTCACTTTCATCATCACTCCGTTAATGGCTATTGTTATCATATTCATCATATCAAGTTTCATTAGGATCATTATCACTGCATGGTTGTTATGAGTCAGTGCTTGACTTAGTTTTTCAACTCCTCATTGGTTGGTGATACTTCATCGATTTTGTCTTCCATCTGTAAAATGTCCTCTTCATAGTAGGCTTCCTCATCCCCAATAACGTTTATTTGTTTTGGGCAGTCTGGTTTCTTGTGTCCTTTTTTTCCGCAGCCATAGCATTTAACATCTTTCTCTTTCACTTTTCTTGTCTTACCATCTTTTCCCTTTACTTTTATTTTTTTTTCTTGTTGCGCTTCTGAATAGGTTTTGTTGGGGATGAGTGGCTTGAGATTGTTTTTCCATATTGATGCGTCTCTGTGCCATGCAGCTTTCTCATATATTCAGGCATTGTTTTCAATAGTGGCTTGTATGTCAACAGCTTTCCTGATCATCCTTTCCAATTTATTGTTGACGTCACATTTAATTTTGAACTGCATTCTGATGCTTTTGGGCATCCCCTTGCAGATGTGCAAGAACAAGTCGTATTTTGAGTAACTATTTCCTCTCAAACTAAGCATTAGTAGTCGCTTG
>CABFPE010000487.1:415569-428727 GCA_900660155.1 Hofstenia miamia
CCTCTCAAACTAAGCATTAGTAGTCGCTTGACTTGTTGCATGTAATTTCAGATATCATCGGTTTTTTCCATTTTCATTGCATTCAGAATGATTTGGTACTGGTTTTTAAAGCTTTCATTCTCATAATAATTGATGAAGTCTCTGATTAGTAGTTGGTAATCTCTCTTTGTCTCTGCATCCAAAAGCAAGTAGTGTTGGGATGCTGCTCCTGTTAGATATAGTGGGAGTCTTGCTGCTGCTGCCTGTTGGCTCACTTTCCTTTCCTCCATTGTTAGCTTGAACATTTGCAGCCACTCAGCAAATGTAGGATTGTAGCCATCTACTCTCCCATTGAATTTGTGTAGTGTCGCTTTGCATGGTATTGTGTCATTGGCTGTTAATTGCGGTAGAATCAAATTCTCATATTTTGGCTTCTTATGATTTGTAATCATATCTTCCCCTTGCAGTTGCATGGTCACTGCTTTCATAATTTCGTTTATTATTTTCTGTTTTTTGAGGTCAGAATCTTCATCTGATACTTCATAGGTTACTTCCTTGTGGGTCAGCATGGGTGGTGCCCATAACTCACTCTCTTTTCTGGCATGGAATTCAATTTCGTGAATTTTCATGTTATTTCTATTCTCCTCTCCTGTTAGTTGTAGCAATCTCAGTTAATCTTTCAATTGTTCCAACTCTCCCGCCTGTAGGTTGTTGTCCTTGATTAATTGTCTGTTTGTTCTCTCTAGTTCTTGATTTCTTTCTTGTCAGTGTTGGTTTTGCTCTAAGAATCTTTTGTTGGACTCCGACAGTTGGTGAGTGAGGGTTTTAATTTTGTTTTGAAATAGCTGATTCTGTTCCTCTAACCGCATTTCCATGTTCACTCTAATTTCACTTAGTATTGATTCATTTTGACGTTCCATTTCTTTGACTTTCTCAGTCCACTTGTTGTCTTAGAGTTTCCTCTCTTTCTTGGCTCTTTCTCAGCATAATCATTATATCCAGTGGGTTTGTGTCTGGGGGGTTTGTCTCTGGGGTTGAACTAATGGATTGTAATTCTGTGTTTGTGGCATCTGTTGCTGAGTTCTTGCTGAAGTATGGCAATGATCAAATTGTTCTGGGAGTTACTGCTTTTGTTGCAGTTTTCTTTGCACTTCCTTTTCTTCCTTTTGTCATATTTTCTTCTGGTTTGTAGTGGCTTTCTCATCTCCAGGTTGCAATTCCAGGATCTCCATGAAGTGCATTTTTCAGTTTGGGGTATCTCTCTTTCTTTCATTGATAGTAGGTTTGTGTAACAGCTTGCTGATTTCATACTTTCACCTGTAGTTTACATTGTCGTTTTGCAGGTGGTTTAACTGAATGTTTCTTCTGTAGGTTTTGCTGTTCTTGGCTGTCACAGTCACCATGTAACATCCTCTATCAGGCATTATCACTGTTTATCTATGGTTACTTTATAACATTAGCTGTGTTATTGTGGGTAAGGATTTACTTGTTGTTACTGCTTGACTAGTTTCTTCTGTTAACTTAGTAACCTCGAATTAACTGCTCACTTTTTAGGTGACGAAGCCATGCAGTAACCTCTGCAATGATCTCCTAGTGGGCATCTGCCCAAAAGCAGATCTCCACATCCAGTTTCACCATTCCAGCCAATGTTTGAGTGTCACTTCTCAGCTCAATCAAGATAGCTTATGTGTACCCTACATTAGCTCAGTGCTTACTCAAGACATGACACAACTTGACTTAAACTCTATTGTGTGAAAGTGTTGTTTCTATTTGCAACCAGAAACTGTTACTAGTTGTTTGTTAAATATTACATGTAGCCATTACCAAAATATTTTGGCTTATTTAAATATATTCTGTTCAAACAACTTCCTAACCTACATTTATAATTTACTGCATGTATGGTCACTTTATCAGTCGATTATGGGTTGTTAATTTAGATCTAAAATAGTAATAAGATAATTCCTAGGTTCAGTCATCCAACTGTTTGCTGACAGTTAAGTTATCTAATACATGTAGAAAATAAATGCTAGTTGGCTAATCAAGAGAAAACCCCTACACCTAACCTATGTGCACTTTTGTGATCTGGCACAGAGACCCTAGAATTGTTCCCTGTGATGTGCCCAGACCACTACTAAACCCCGCTTTATTAGCTTGACATTGTATTAAATAATCAAACCATAAATGAGAAACAAAATAAGAATTCTGAGTAAAATTCATTATCAAATTCTTACAATAAGTTTCAATCTATTTATAGTTATTCCAAAAGAAGTACCTGCTGATTTGAATTTAAACTTCGGCCAAGATGGTGGCTATAAAATAATGTAAGCATGGTTTAGTCAAAAGTATTTTTATTGACAGACACAAATATCTCTTTTTTGACACATATTTTATTCTTGGTTGCATTTTACAAATAAATCTGAAATAATGACAATTGATTTAATTATAATATTTTTAATCAACTTCTTTTCAATCTTATTCTCTTCTTGCAATGTTTGCAGCTTATTTCTGATTTTCTTTGGATGATGCTACACTAGTAGGAAATAGATATAACCAAGTACTATTTGAGAACAAAGTGAATGCTACCAAAAGCTGTAAAATAACAAAAACAATTCCAAACATTTAAAATTTTTTGGATATTTGTTACATGTAACAAAAAATGTTGCCCAGTTACAATTTAAACTTGACTGGTTAATACTTTTATTGTGGCAGATAGCAACAGAACACTTTTCAGGCAAAGTATATACCCATCTTCTTCATTTTCAATTAATTTTTAGTAATTCTATTTAACCTACATGTATATTTTGCGTTAAAATGGGAGTTATTTTACTTTAGGGGACCAGTTCAAATTCCTTCATAAAAAAAACTCTAATCCTTAACCCTAACCCTACATCCCAACCATTAAAACTGCATTCCATTTCATCATGTTGATAAATTTTTTGCAAAATTTTTAAGTTCTGGATGAGGAATGGGAGATAGGGTTAAAATTTAATTATTATATTATGACGTCACTTGAACTGGCACCTTTAAAGTATAATATCACCTTAAAATGTATTTCTAAAAAAAAGTTTATGTTAAGATTTAGATGAATGTATAGAATAGGGTGCACACAGACAAAACATACATGAATATAGTATTAAAATTGAGGAGAAATAATAGATATAGCCTGATCAAGGACCAATTTAAAGGGGGGTTGAAGGGCTATGCCCTCCTCAAACGCATATTTAAGTACAATTACATCTGAATGTAGAATCATCACCCAGGCCAAGGTGTGTAATAATTCAGAAAAATTTAGATATAATGAGATACAGATTGCTTCCAGCAGGGTTAAGGTCTTAGTTTAACTTTTGTTGTCTCATGTACACATTTTCTAATTGTCCACACTAAGCTATATTTAGCATCCACACAATATAAGAGTAACATGTAACAGCCACAATTTAGGTAACCATATGAGAGAGACTCCAGTTAACAATGGGCTCACTGCCTGAAGTGGAATCTGATCACCAAGAAGTCATCTGCTCAACTGCAACAGAGTGAGGTTCCATCCATCAATCTACTCAGCTCATTCTTAAAGAACTATTTTTATTATGTGTGCCCTAACTATGTGCTAATAAAGAAAGTGCATCCACTATTTGACTTAATAGCTCATTCTCAATTATGTGTAACTTTAATAGTATGGCAATGCAACCTCTTGTTGGCACTAACTACTGATACAAAAATCTAGTAAATAATTAACACAGCAGTTTCCTACCCTACATATAATAATAATCAATTTAACTATTACTGATTGACACTAGCTGCAACAAATTAAAAAAGAGTTAATAACTATACACAACTAATAGCAGCTTCCTAACCTATGGTAAAAACTGACATGAGATAAAAAGTAATGTTAATATATACAAGGTTGTTTTCAGTTATTATGGGTCTAACACTGTTAACAATTTGGATCTAAAATAAGATATATATCAGTTAACATATCTAGGATGGGTGATCTCACCTTATTTTGAGTTTGTTACTACATGCAACAACAAAAGCAATTGATAGCCAGCTAAGCAATAAGTAAAAAAAACCCTATGCCTATCCTTAACTTAAATGCTTCATATTGATCTAGGCAACAACCATTTCTATCCCCTGCAACAGCCTTTTGATTGCTACAAACATGAAATGTCTAGCTGTGCATTTGTATAAATAAATAAACCAAAAAAAATTAAGTGGGTAATAAGGAGTTTAGTCTCCATCAATGTTTCTCTCTTCATTTTGCTTATTTATAGTAAACATATTTATTGTAGAATCATGCCAATTCACTTTTCATAATGAATTCATAGTAACTTATTACTTTTCTTAGATAATACAGTAAGTAAGCTTGACACTCTTCTAATTCTCTCCTTCTATTTGAGTGTTATGTTAATTAACTTAAATTAATACACAGTAGCCTCTCTAACTGTGTAACTTACAACTACTCATTTAGGTAAAGAGTGAAAGATGGTAGACAGGATCAACACCCAAAGGTTTGCCACATGGTTTCAGATATATATCAATCAGCCACAACTACAAAGTGCACTTCCTCTTCACAGTGAAAACCATTGACAGAATTGGTGTGTGAATAGTGAACTCAGTGTAAGGGAATTGGCAACTAATCAAGAATTTAGTGGATTCATTGTTTTTGTTATTATGAATTTGTAATGATGATTGATTACAGCAACCTGGATGCTTTAGCATGTTGTCAAGCCTTACATATAATATCCCTACATATATACTAATACATGATAGCCCTTGATACATGTAAACAATCAATTCCACCAGCAAGAAAACAAATGCATAAGTCAGGCCAATGGTCTACAATAGGAAATAATGAGCAACTTAATTATGATATTAAACTGATAACAAATGTAATATAAAAACAAGATATAATTAACTTCAATACTAAATCACTGATTAGGGGGTGACACCACAATGGATTGGAATTCATTGATAGGGAAGCAATCATGTAGAGCATAGTAATCATAATCATAATAACTGACAAGCAAAGAAGAATAGGAAAGCTATAATGGAGAAAAACCCCTATACCTATTCATAACCTAAAAGCACTGGAGGATAATTACAGCTGTCACCCTCCCCGCCATGGAATGGCTATTAGGAGGCTGCTCCAGCATACCTTTAAATGGATTTGGGAACCACCATACAATTACCTCCAGTGCTTGAACATTTAGCTTTCCATGAAATACAAATTAACCTGACAAGAGAAAGAGTAAATCCAATTTAAATGTGTTCATCATCTATCATCATTTCTACCATATTTATAGCACTTAGTAGTAAATAAGCAAACACTTGACTAGTACCTGTTTAATCTTTTCTTGTTTACCATTTTCCCTCAGTTTATAATTTCTGCAAATAATTATGCAACATCAGCATTAATTAGAATATGCTGCTTGGCCATCTATTGTTTTGTCAAATACTGTTGAGCATAATTTAAATATAACTGCACAAAACAATTTACAAAATTAAATAATCAATCATATTATGTGTTTACATATTAATTTATTATAATCATTATCATATTTATAGTCTTGTTTTCATCCATTCTTTCTCTCATCTTGACCACACATGATATCTTTATTGATTATGTCACACTCCCCCTCCAGCGTAGCTAATTAAGGATGACTACTCTTTCTTCATGTACCATTTCAGCTGCCCTCTTAATTATATTGTTAGCTTCTTTCATCTCCCAACTGATTTTCTCATATTGCTCTTCTTCACTTATGTTTTCTGAGTTGTTTTTCCCCAATTTTACCATCGTGATTATTTCGACTCACTGCATGACATCATAATACCAGTATTGTGAGCTCCATAATTCTCCCCACATGATGTTATTTATTCCTGAGAATAGTATTACTGTCTGTGTGGATCATTTCTTGATTTTGCTCTGGACTTTTTGTATTTGTTTGTATATCAGTTCTCCTTCACAATATAAATCATATGGTGTTACCTGGCCTTCTATAAAGATCCTCTCTTTGTTATCATTCTTTACTAAAGTTTCTTTAGATTTTTTGTATAACTCATCATTTACAATATGTTCAGCTGCCTGTTGATTATTCACATAGGTATTCTCTTCATGCCACATTGCCTTGACTGCCTTTTTCTCTTTTAGTCTCCATGTTGGTAACAACATTGGTATAAAAATTGTCAGTGGTGGCATGCATTTCAAAAGTGTTGTCATTGTTTTTTCTTCTATATTCTTATATGTGCCTTCCATTTCTGCAGTTGTCGCCATCCCAAATGTCACTGGGTAATTGTTTTTAGCTTTCTTAATATTCTCCCAGAATGCGTTTGTCAATCCATTCTTCATTAAGCTTTGTGCTGTTTCTTGTCTTATTACCATTTTCGAGGTAATGCATTCAATATCCACAGCAATTTGATTTTGTGGTTGTAGCATTTCATCAATCTCTTTCTGTGTGAATGCCTCCATACACAATATTTTGATTAAGGATTTTGTTTCATGTTCATGTACCTCTCCAAATTTCCTTTGAAAAATATTGTTTGTCCACTCTCTTCAAACTGTAACAATCTTTCATCATCTGTATCCACCCATGAAAGTTCACTTGGCTCTTGACTTTATCAATTATTCTTTGAGTATTCAGAGTTAGAGCGATGTCCATAGATTGCAGCAATGTTTCTTCAATTTCCAATTCTTCTTTACTCTTACATACCATTTCAACAATTTCAATCTGACAGTTTTTTCCTTCTCTCCTCATCATTTCTGACTGCTTTATTATTTTGGTGTACGCACATTAAAGATAATCTTTGAGGTATTTTCCAAATTCTTTCATTATTATCTAGTGTACCTTCTTTTCCTCTATTGACTTTACTGTTTGTAGTGTCTCTGCGTGCTCTCTCTTCATGAGATTTCATGGTGTCAACAAAGGTTGAACTTTGAGTGACCTCAATTTAGTATTGGAAGTTGCTCCCCACATATACTTCTTCATTTCATCTGTAAGTATATCAATTTCATTTGGACAAATGCCTGTTTTATTTGCCAATTCTATTATGCTTGGCCTTCCCAACATTTGTTGCTGCATCAATAACCTTGTAAAATGTTTTTCAAATCTTTGTTGCACCTTTTTCGTAGGTGGTAGAGGTAACATTTCTACATTTTGCAGCATCCATTGTTTTATGTTTGTGGGAATAGGTGCAATAGCAATTTCATATTTCTTGCTTTTGGCTATTTGTCTTCACTCTTTCCACATAATAGGCAGCAACAGCAATAGCCATATTGCTGTTCTAGCACTAATATCTGGGGCGTTAATTTCTTTGAACATCACTTCCACTGATTTGTGATATTTTTTCATTGGAGATCTTATGTCTATCAATGGCCATCCTTCATTGATTGGTTTCTCTGCTTTGATCTCTGACCATACTTTTGCTATTTTTTCTAAGTGTTCAGGCATCTGGTTCAAACTACATTTAAGAAATATATTACCAGTATCTTCTATGTTTTCATCCATCCCTAATAATTCAATGGTTCTTGTTTGGTAGTACATATCAATTGCGATTTTAGGTTCTACCATGATTCTCTGTGCTGGAGCCATCTTATTAATCTATAGATCCATCCTTATGAGTTCTGGTATTTTTAGTTTACCACTATTCAATGTGAATAAGTTGTCTAATTCTATCTCCATCTCTTTTATAAAGTTTGGGATCTCTTCTTCTTTTTGTGTCACAATGATTATTACTCTTGTTTTATACTTTTTGGCTACCTTCAGCATCTCTTCTATATTGGATTGTAGTTTTTTTGATCTGATTTCGCTATTCTTTATGAAATATATCACTGTTAAAAGCTTTTTGTACAGATTTACCTGCTCACATTCTGCTATAATTTTCTCTCTGTTCTTTGTCAATTTCTCTACATCTTTTAACATGAATTGGTCATTGAACATTATATGTACTGTGCTTTTAAAGTATGGTCTGTTAAATTGCTCCTTCATATCCACTGTATATGTGATTATTGTATTACAGGTGGGACGATTTTTCTTATCAATTACTATCAGAATTGCATAACTTTATTTTTCCTTTGTGGATGACAAATTGTGGTATGAGTTGTATCTCATCTTTCTGTTAGTGATAAAGTATGGGTGGATTCTCTCCTTTCCTATTTTAGTCATTTGACTTTCTCTGTCTTCTGATCGAGACGATTTTGTGGTATTAGATGTTTGTCTGTTTGAGAATATGCCTGAACTTGTTGTTGTAGGGAGCGAACTTGTGGAAGGTATCTCTGATGTGTCCATGTCAGAGTAATCACTTATCAGCTGTATTTCCCAATCTTTCATGGTGCTAACTGCCATTTCCTCTTTGCCCTTTAATTGGCATCAAGTACTCGTTGACGTTGTTTCCTCTTTGCCCTTTAATTGGCATCAACTACTACTAGATGTTGAAGGGGAGTGTGCATAATTTTGTGATTCCAACCTCACACCCTTTAATTGGTGATCAGTATCATGATGATGGCCCTCATTTACTTGCCTGCCCTTTAATTGACATTTGGTAGAGGGTGATTTTTCTGTAGCTATCTCCATCCTCATACCCTTTAATCAGTAATCAGATTGAGGAGCTTGTCTTCTTACTCTTCATCTCTTATTAGTAGGTGGCAAATTCTCCATCATCATGCCCTTTAATTGGCAATCAGATTGCAGATACCTAGTTCTCATAGTAGAACCCATCAATGTTTCCTCCATCCTCACACCCTTTAATTGACGATCAGATTGCAGAGTCTTCTTTATTCTGACCCTCCTGGCTTTCATTGGTGATTGTGGATTCATTTGTTTCATTTTTCCTAAATGTAGTTACTAAATTAATATCCCATATCTCAGGGTCATATCTCGTTTTATTTTTTACTGCCCTCTGGGGCATTATTCTTCTTTTGACTTCTGATTCCCCTCTCTTGGGTCTATATTCCTCTTGGAATTCTTCTTCATGTACACTGTCCAGTTCGTCCATCTCAGCATATAGGCCATCATCAATTTGTATTATTTTAAATTCTGCATCTTTATCAAGCATTACTTGCTCTATATTTACTGTTGCTCGTTTTAAATTTTGAAAGTGTAATATTCTCCCATCATTAAGTTTATAGTTATTGTTGGGTAGTGTTTGTGTAATTTTGAATGGCCCTGACCACTGTGTTTTAAGTTTTCTAACTTGGTTCACGTCTTGTGTTCTCATTAGAGTGTATGCATAAACCTTGTCTCCTACCTGGTGTGGTTCGCCATATATCTTTTTATTAAAATTTCTTTCTTGTCTTATTGCAGATTTCTTTGTATTATAACACATTGCTTTGTGAATCCCAGTTATCTGATCTTTAATTTTCCTTATGTAGTCATTATTTGGTTTGTCAGAGTATGTATGGTATTGCATTGATATTGGCGTCACCACCTCTCTGCCATACATGGCTTTATAGGGGGTCATCCCTGTTGTTGAATGCAACGAAGTATTGTAAAAATATTCTACTATTTCTACTACTTCTCTCCAGTCTCTGCCTCCAATTCTTGATGTTAACACTCGTATTAGTTTAATCATAGTTTTGTTTAACCTTTCTACAGATCCATTTGCCTGTGGATGGTACGCCATTGTCTTAACAGTTAATATTTCCATCAATTTAGCCATCTTCTCAAACAATTTACTTTCAAATTGTACTCCTCTATCTGATATTATTGTTTGCATTGGTCCGAATTTTAGAATCCATTCTTTCATGATTTTGTCTGCTACTATCTTTGCCATTGTTGAGTCTAATGGTATCATCTGAGCATATTGTGAAATTGTCAACCAATACCAATATATACTGATATCCCTCATCATCCTGTGATAGTTTCTTCAGATCTACATGCACAATTTCATTAGGTGCCATTGCAATTATTTTTTCAAGTGGTGTGGTTTGTACTGAAAAATGGCTTTTGTTGTTTATCAGACATGTATTACATTTATTAATAATGTCTTCGACTGTTTTTCTAATACTTTGATATTCTGGCAAAGCTGTCCAAAAATCTGCATTTTTATGCAACATTCCTTTTCAATGCTCTATGGTAAACTTAAATTCATTTAAATACTAAATCCATCTTGATACAATTGATGATTTATTGCCCAAAAACTTTTTTAGCCATGCTAGTCCACTGTTATCTGTTCTTACTTTAAATGTTTGTCCTATCAAAAAGTAACAAAACTTTTTTATACTTTCTACTAATGCCAACATTTCTAATTTCGTTGATCCATAGTTTTCTTCACTTTGTTTTAACTTTCGACTAAAAAACTGTATCAGCACTTCTCTGCCATCTTTTATTTGACCTAGACATGCTCCTATAGCAACGTTACTCACATCCCAATCCAGGATAAATTCTTTATCATACTCGGGAGTATTCAATGATGGCATCTTACTTAATTCGTCTTTTATGTTCTCTAAAATTTCTTGTTCTCTCCATGTTTACTCAAAGCTTTTATTCTTTTTAAGTAACACTGTCATTTTGCTTGTTTTATGAGCAACATTGGCTATGAATGATCAATAATAGTTTATGAAACCCATAATTTGCTGTAGATCCTTTTTTGTTTTCAGACTGCTGATATTTTGTATCATTTCTTTTGCATTATTTTTCATCCTTATCTCACCCTTTTGAATTTGTCTCCCCAGGAATACTACTTGTTCTTTTAAAATTTTGCATTTCTTCCCATTGACATGTAATCCTGAATTATACAAAATCTTCAACGTTCTCTCTAATTTATCCAGATGTTCCTCAATTGTGTCACTTGCTATTAATATGTCGTCTATATACAAGCTTATCCCTTTTTCGATTTTCTTATTATTTTGTTTCAGGACTTTCATTACGTATCTTTGAAATGTGGCTGGGACGTTACATAATCCAAAAGCCATAGTAACCTGTATCCCCAAACCTTTTCTTATCATCCTTTCTAATGAGTCATCTGCATCACATTTAATTTCAAACTGTTGTTGAATCAATTCTGGTAATCACTTACAGATATGTGAAAAAGATCGTACTTTGGAGTATGTACTCTCTCTGGAAATTAATTTCAGTAATCTCTCTACTTGCAACATGTAGTTACACAGATCTTCCCTTTTATTCATTTTCAAGCTATTTAGTAACATCCAATACTGACTTTTGAAACTTTCATCATCATAATACCATTAATACTCTCCTAACAGTTTTTCATTCTCTGTTTTCGTCTCCAGATCTAACACCAAATAATGCTGATATGCTGCTCCTCCCAGGTATAAGGGAAATCTTGCCGCCACTTGCTTCTGTGTAGCTTTTCTTTCTTTCATACTCATCTCCAATATCTGAATCCATTCTTTAAATGTAGGCGAATAACTATCTACTCTTCCCATAAATTTAGGAAGTATTGCTTTGCATGCAGGCGTCTTGTTATCTTCCTCTTCTGATAATATTGTTTCTTCATATATTGGTTTCTTTTCACCTGGGTTTTTGCACTTTTCCTTGACTTGTTTTGTTATGTTCACGACCAATTTTTCTACAAATTCGTCTTCAGTTTGACAGTCTTTGTACATTTTGGTGTATGGTTCCTTCATTGGTTTACTTTCAATTAACTTTTCTGGTTCCTGTATTACTGTATTTATTATTATTTTAACTTTTCGTTTTTCTTCATTTTTCTTCTCTTTGTTCATTAATGATATTAATAGGATTTCATCTTTCAAATTGTCTATCTCAAGTTGTTTCAATATATTATCTTCTTTTAGACTAACATTCCCTTCATGCATTTGAGTCATCAGTTGTTGCCAATTTTCACTTTGAATTTTTATCTCTTTATTAGCTTCAACCAATTTTTTGATGTGTTTTTGAAATGCATTTCTTTGCTCTGTTAGTCTTTTACTAGTATCTTGTGTTATCTCTTCAATGCTTTAATCTTTTTCAACATTTGCCATCTCTATTTTGAACATTCTTTGTGTTAGACTTTCTATCTGTACCATTAACTCTTGCTGTTCATTATTGTTATTTTCTATTATTTTCATCAATTCAGCTATTGAAAATTCTGAATTTTCTTGCTCTGGCTGCAAAATTGTTTCCGTCAGGGAATTCTGACTTTCAGGGGATGTATTTACATTTGCTGGGGTCCTTTGACTTTGGGGTGTTCTCTGTGTTTTGGGTTTAGTCCTCTGCTTTTTCCGTGAGTTTACCATTTTCATTATTACTAGAAGTAATTGTTTCATGATACTCTTCACCATTTCTTTCTGTGCTTAAGGGTTACTGCCACTTGTCTTATTTTCACCTGCATCACTTATTTTCTTCATGATTGAGAAGAAACACCTATCTTGACTCTCTCATACGTCATATAAGTAAGATTTCTTGTTCATCACAGTCCTTACTTCTTTGTTATCTAATTTCCACACCAATTGTATTTCCACTATAACAGTTCTCTCCTTATCACAAGCTCTTTGAGTGCCTATCACAGTCGTCATGTAGAATCATGCCAATTCACTTTTTGTAATGAATTCATAGTAACTTATTACTTTTCTTAGCTAATGTGGTAAGTAAGCTTGACACTCTTCTAATTCTCTCCTTCTATTTGAGTGTTATGTTAATTAACTTAAATTAATACACAGTAGCCTCTCTAACTGCATAACTTACAACAACTTATTTAGGTAAAGAGTGAAAGATGGAAGACAGGATCAACACCCAAAGGTTTGCCACATGGTTTCAGATATTGTAGCATCATCCAAAAAACAACTAAGCTGAACAACGTTGAATGATTAATACTAATTAAAATCAATTGTAAAAAATTTAGTTAATGATCTTTAGTTATTTTTGTAAAATGCAACTAAGATTTAATATTGTTCAAAATAAGAAAACTTGTTAGCCGATCAAGAGATATTTGACAAATTAAATTGAGCGAACTAACGCTTACGTATGAACAGCCATATTGGCAGACGAATCATTTGAAATTTAAAATCGGCAGGTACTTTTGTAGAAATTTTATAAATAGCTTTGATTCAACCATAATTTTGATGAACAATAAATTCTTCGGAGTTTATTTAATTTTCATTTCTACTCTTATCTGGTTTGATTATTTAATAAAATGTGCAGCTAGGCAAGTTGTGTCGAGTAGTGGCTGGATTCCATCACGGGATCGATTCTCAGGGTCCTTGTGCCAGTCACGAAACCTCACTTATGT
>CABFPE010000487.1:464503-484290 GCA_900660155.1 Hofstenia miamia
TATATATATATATTTTGACATGATTGAAAATTTCTTGTATTTTATTGTTGATGATATCAGCAGTACGATAATACTGTCAATGTTCTAAAAGAAACTATTGCCTAACCATTTTTAATTGCCAAGTATTTATGAATTTGATATCAAGCAAATAGGTAAGGTTGGAGTACACCACTTTTTAAACTTATGCCTTGCAAAGGACTTCTTACAAGATGTTCTAAAATCCTCATTTATTTATGTAAAAAAGTAGAAGTAGGTTGCATATTTTTTAATCAAAATTGCAAATATTATACAAAATTTTGGTATGTAGAGAACGTCAATTGAATCCCTTTTACTGTTTAGGAAATTGATTGAATTAGAAAACCCTTGGGTAAGCTAATAATCACAATGATATCAATTTTGCATAACTTGTTATTCCTTTATATAAAAGTGTTTCTTAAACCAAATACGAATTTGAGATTTAACTGATGAAAATGAAAAATAGTAGAGAAAAAAATTGAATGAGGAATTGAGGACAGTCATAAAGAATTGAAATGTACGAAAAATGGCTTGCTTGGTGTGGTAATAACAGTAGAATAAAAGTTCAGTTACCAACACAGAAATGGTAAGTACAATTGATATCTGCAGCAAAATTCTTTTCATTATATGTGAATTGACACAGCGAATGTTAATTGAACGCTTGTAAATACCAATGTTACACGCAATGCAAATGATCAAATTTAATACTTCTATTCCTGTAAATGCGAATGGTCTCCCTTTGCAGGAACATGTATGCTCTAATATTGAGTTTACATCACAAATCATTAACAAACTTGAGGCAATGTAACAAATGATACCTGTATGGAGCATCACAAAAATAAC
Source organism: Hofstenia miamia (assembly GCA_900660155.1). Classification (NCBI taxonomy): domain Eukaryota; kingdom Metazoa; phylum Xenacoelomorpha; order Acoela; family Hofsteniidae; genus Hofstenia; species Hofstenia miamia. Next base: position 465,362 of record CABFPE010000487.1, read on the forward strand.
CATTTGATTTTTCTTAATGTCGAAAAGATAAAAATATTTTTGATAGGATATTACCAGTAAACGACATATTGCAAAAATCGTTACACAAAAAATTGACGTTAAAAATGAAAGACTGGCAACAAAATTTGTCGTTTTGCAAATGTAAGGACTGCTTTCTAAATTTATAATCCCCTGAAACTGCAAATTCTTTAAAATCCCTGTAGAGAAAATGTGTATAGTATCAACTACAGCCAATGTCTGGATGATGATCTTTGTTGATATGCTTAGTTCTTTAATCTTAGGCATTGTATAAATAATGAGGAGATTTAATGGAATCATTGTGATTGACAACATCAGAAGAAATATGGCTAAATATTTATTAACGTATTCTTCTATCATGTTCTTGAACGTATAGATAATGTGGGAAAATATTTTTCATTTTATTGTCAATAGTTTTTAAAGCATAATGACTACGTATACAATTTTATTTCCTTTTATGATTTTATTCAAATCCAAAAATTTATGCATTCTGAGAAATACTGATGATGTAGATGAAATTATATATATAATATTTATATATGTTAAATGTATTTAATTTAAATATAAGTAGTGTGAGATAAATTTTCTTTCAATAGACGTCATTACAGCTTTTTAATTTGAGTGTATACAAAGTAATTTTCTTAACATTTTACATTTTTTACTTCAAAAACATTAGCTTTTCACATCAAAATTTAGTGTGTACAGATTGGAATTTCATCTTGTCTAGTATTAATTGCAAGAAAGTTATATCTTTAAATTTTATACATTGTAGATTTACATGTTTTCTCATACATGTTAGCACATACGTGACAACAAATTGGTTTGTGGTGCTACTTACATGTGAGTGAGTGATCTGCATCAAATACCCAATATTTTATATGCACTATGGCAATCGCAAAAATGCATACTTTGTGGGTATTATAGTATCAATTGCGTTGATTATCTGAAATTTGCCTTATGGATAATATTATAATTTAATTAACGGATTTTGTCATGTTTTGATAGATCTACTTTTCTATTATGCTTTTGAAGTAAGTTTTCAATATGGACTGAAGCTCGTTTTGCCATCATTCATTGTTATTTATGGAAATGCTGTTATAATTCATGCATTATACAAATGGAGAAATAAAATTTAGGCCAGCATGCAGATATCAGTATTGCTTTTCTTCTTCTGGTTATTTCTGATACTGCTGTTACAGTAAATTCTTCGTATATAAATAATGATACACCCGAAAATATTGCAAATATTTACTTTCAGTATGCCATAACAAACCATTTTCACTTGTTTAACAGTTCTGTGAATTTTATTTTTATTTTGTTTCTACAAAATCATTCAGAGACAATTTTTTCAGTATGATTTTATGAAAAATAAATTTTCACATTTATGCTTTAATCCTAATCTCAGTTTTGTTATTACAAATTTGGATAAAGTGGGCCAAAAATATTCTAAGATTTTCTAATAACTTGATTTTCTATAGATACGTATTTGGCTATTACAAATGTGCATACTTATGATTATTTGTGTGTTTAAGAAAAATACAGGAAACCTTGTAATATAGAGAATATTAAAACTTGCGGAAAATTGATTATGCATTTTTATAAACTAAAATAGATTTTCTGATTTTAAATTTTTTAATTTTTTATAAAATTTTTTGATGTATCCAGTCAAAATCAAATTTTAAAACTTGACGAGGGATATTCCACCATGTCCCCCCTCTGCGTACACCACTGAATATGTGCTATAATCAATTATTTCAGAGCATATGTGTTGGTCATTGATCCATCTATCAAGTTGTTTACTAAATTCTGTAATGGTTCGTGGTTAATACTATTGTTGTTACTAATCACTGAACAATAAATAGTTAATCTGAATCCATTAAAATGCGTTTGTTATTATATAAATTTGATATGTTTTTAATAACTAGATCATTTGATAAGCATTCGATTTCTTTAAAACTGTAAAAGAATTCCATGATAGTATCTTGTGTGGTAACATTTTGGTAGACTCACAAATTTTGGAAATTATGAAATATTTCATATTTTTATAATTTGTTCAAATGTCTGCAGACATTGTAAAATTCTAAATTTATTATATTTTGGAGTCCATATTTCAAAATCTCTATACTCATATGTATATTGTTAATAAAATTTTGTCACAAATATCTTAAAATTATCTGTGTACTTAATTCTGTTTACTTATTGTCATTTCTACTAAAAAAACTAAAGCTTGCAACACTTGAAATGTGCTTGAAAAATATATATATATATATATATATATATATATATATATATATATACAGTACATGCCAAAATTTGTAGACAAATCAAATTAAAGATTTATTTTCATAGAGACAAAAATATGTAGACACTCCAATTTCCAATGTGATCAGATATTTCTGATTAATTTTGCTCCACTCAGCTAGTAATTCTTTCCTTGAATCTTGCACGTTATCAAATTGACTTCCTCTTTTACAAACTTGACGGCTTTGATATCCCCAGAGGTTCTCAATTGGATTTAAGTCCGGAGTCCTTGAGGCCCACTCCATTAATTCAATATTTTTTCCAAAATCCATGACTTTGTTTCCTTAGAATTATTACTTTTTGCCAAATCATGTTGTAAAACAAATTCTATACCATGGTGAAGATGCGCAAACGGAAACAGATATTCAGAAAGTCTATCAATGTACTTACTTGAATTCTGTTTGCCTTCTACAAAGACTATTTCTGTTTTTCTTTTTGAACTAAAGCCAGCCCAAATCATGAATCCACCACCTCCGAATTGCCACTTGAAGATATTTCTTTTTCCTTACGTAGATCCCTCCACTAGTATTGTAGATGATCAGGGCCGTCTAAGTTGAATTTTTTCTCATCTGTAAAGATGGGATTTTCCGAAATGTTGGCTACCAAAGTTAAACAATTCTTCTGCCCAGTTTAGGGGGTTATTCTTGTGCCATTTGGTGAGGTTTGGTTTTCATTTCGTTTTACATAAGACAAAATATCACTATTCTGTAACTCCCTTTGAGCGCTACGTACACTGCATGATAAACCAAGCTCATAATGCAACTTTTTTGCCGACTTTTTACCCTTACAAGCTTTGTGTATAAGTACCGTAGATTTCTTGGGCTTAACATTTTAGGTTTTCTGGTAGCCTTTTTCTTACCATACGTTTCAGGATCACGTAAATACCTATCTATTACCTCTCTAGATCTATTCAGCTCTTTAGCGATATCTGATACTCCACAATTCCGTTTTTTAGAGGCCTCGATTGGTCCTTTTTTGCATATTCACTAAAGGATTTCTTTCTGCTCATGATTTTGCCCGAAATTCAATACGAAAACCCTCATCCCAAGTTAGAGAAAGAACTTATATTAGGTAAATTAAAATAATATTTAAAAATAAACCATTGTAAATATGAAGAAACTAGAGTTTTTTAAGCCTAATGTAACATAATCCAATCATGTGTGGTCAAGTAGAGAGAATTAGAGGAAAGAACTAAGACTAAATAGAGAAATAAATATTTATTGTACACACATGATTATTATTAGTTAAATCATTTGCAAAATTATGAAGCAGTATTTTTATATTAATTAATATTAATTTGGCAGTATATTTGACAAATGGTAAATGGGCGAAGTCGCAAATGCTAATTAATGCAGACAAAGGAAAATCAGAAATCAGAAAATTGTCAACAACTTAGAATTAACAGGTACTAGCCAAATATTTGACTGTTTAATAGTTTTAAGTATAAAAGTGGTGCAGTTTATTATTTTGATGATGACAAAAATTCATTGGATTTACTTTGTTTTTTCTTTGTCAAGTAAATTTATTAATTATCATGGAAAGCTAAACAGTCGAGCAATAGGGTATTCAAGACGGTGGTACACAACTTCATTTAATGGGAGTTCGTAACAGCTTTGCACCTAACATTCATTTGCTTGCCATTCAAATGGCTGTGCAGCTGGTAGCTGGTGCTTACCCAATGTGCTCTTAGGTTAGGTATAAGTTTAGGGGTTTTTACTTGTTATAGCTTTCCTATTGTTCGTTGTTCAGATTATTATATTATGATCTTTAGGTTAACCCTCATAGGAAACTTCATGACTTGTTTGTATTGGATTTCAGTGATTTCATATATGTAATTACCAGTAGACTGAACTACCAACCAGGGATGTTAAAATAATAATTTATTTGGAAAAATAATTGCAATAAATTATTGCAATAATTTATTTTGCTTAATTTTACAATTGCAATTATTTATTTTAACAATTTCTTTATTGCAATAATTGACTTAAAATAATAAAATTATTTTTGCAATTTATGTCATTCAAATATTTAATTTATTTTGCTTATTTAATCTAGACAATCACAGCCAGTGTGGCGACAGTTTATGTGCTGTTGACAGTTTATGTGCTGCACAGTTTCTATAGTTTGTTTATATAACCTTTATGTTTTGGCGCTCTCAGAGCTGCGCAGCCAATCATATCGCGGTACCGTTATATCCAGATGTCATTAAGTGTTTCAGTAAGTCTGTTGTTTGTCTGTGAAAATTTTAGTTAACAATGAGGGAAGAGGCTGTTGCATTTTACTTTAAAGAAACTCAGCCTGATGAATTTCTTTGCATTTGTGGAATAAAACGAAAGCAAAAGAAGGATAGCGGTTATAGCAACCTATACAACCATATAACTGGGGCTCACCCCCAATGGAGGACAGAGATTTTACAGGGTCAATCAACTTTGACCGGTGTAACCCAATCTGGCAAAAATTTGTTTTTGTGGATTAAATGGATTACAGACTGTAATTTGCCGTTTAATTTTATTGACGAACACTGTACAAGAGCATACACAAATTTGGATCCCATATGTCGACAAACGCTTGTGAACAAAGTAGATAAGCTTGTTGAAAAAGTGGAACAAAATATTTCGTCTAAATTACCGGAAAAATTTGGCATAATTGTAGATGGTTGGTCTGTTGAGGCGGAGCATTATATTGCTGTATTTGCCTCATACCAAGAAAATGGAGTTGCCAAACACTGACTTCTTGCGATTTCGCCATTAATTGAAGAAAAATCTTTAAGCGCAGCCTCTCATTTACAATTTATTGAATTTACGCTTTCTGTTTACAAAAAGTTGTGAATTCATTGATATGTATCTGTTGTGATAATGAGAACACAAACAAAGCCCTTGCAGATCTACTGAAGATTCCCATGATTGGATGTGCAAGTCATCTCCTTAACTTAGCTGTTAAATTTTATTTACAAGATGCAGAAATTATAGTCAATAAGGTCTGCGAAGTTATGAAAAAGTTGAAGACAATTAAGAAAGCCGCAGAGCTAACTGCAATTGTTCGCAATAAAACAAGATGGTCATCAACTTATGACATTTTGTGCAGATATCTGCAAATTAAGCCTTTTATAAACAGAGAAGATGACGAGTTAAAAGAATTATTCTTGACTGCCAATGAAGAAGTTGTTCTTGATCAGATGATGTCAGAGATGAAAAACTTAGATTCTGTAACAAAGAAACTCCAGGCCGAGTCAACAACCATGTCCGATGCTAGAAGTTTGTTTGACGCTGTTATTAGAAAATTTCCAGCTCTAGCAAAGTATCTGCAGTTTGACTCTAAAATTGTCCATAGCAAGGAGTTTGAATGAGCTGTTGTTAAAGCACAACGAGGTGAGCCTTTAACAGATGTTGACTAGCAATATATACAACATTTTAAGAATTTTGTAGAGGTTGAAGAAGATGAAGAACCAGATGTGTCGTTTGCAGACACTGTTTTAAGTTCAAGTCGGAAGCGAGCCAAGTCAGGTTACTCTTGTGATTGGGTTCTGGCTACCTCTAATTTGTGTGAAAGAAGTTTCAGTGTTGCGAAGAACATTAAGTCGCCACAACGCAATCGACTTTTGCCTATGCACTTAGAAGCGCTTATGTTTCTAAAAGTAAACGCTTGTTTTTGGAATGAAAATTTAGTTTCTAAATTGTAAATTGGCATTGTATTTTGCACCAATATAATTTACAATTATTGCAATAATTTATTTTTAAGCATCAACAATAGCAATTAATTATTTTTAAAGTTTTGCAATAACAATATTTAACATCCCTGCTACCAACTCTCCCTTTTATTTTTTTATTAGTAAGCTATCACACAATGTCACTATCGTATTCTCGCACATTGTTTCATGCACTGAGTCACTGGCGTTGCAGTTGGTGTTTCTCTCAATGCTTAATTTGCCAATGGAATTAATCATCACATCATAGGTTCTTTGATTCATCTTTGTGCTTTGCCTCAGGTCGGGTTTTGACCCTGTACATTGTACCATCTATCTCGTGTCCTGCACCTAAATTAATGTTGTTAATCAAAGCTTCAATATTAGTTGATCAGATATTATTATAATTAATAAGCAATACCAAGTTAGAGTAAAGGAAGAGAGATTGAACCTTGGAATCTGTCACCTACCGACTGGTTAAGGAGCGAAGAATGTTACAGCAGCTCCTAAATTGAGTTAAGATTTATTAGTTGGAAGGTTGTCAAGATTCTACACTAATATGTGCATCTACAATCTAATGACACGCGTCATTTTCAAACATCTGTATGGAAAGTACTCATTAAAATTATTTGTTTGTATTGTAATTCACTATGGTTTTCTATCATTTTGGGCTTAGTTTGAGCCAAAACGGGTTCATATTGGTTGCAAAAACTAAAAAATAGGGTGTCTACAAATTTTTGCCTTTATATATATATATATATATATTTATATACACAAACATATATATATATATATAGGGTGAGTCAAAAGTCTGTGCCAAATAGCAAATCTTTGTATTTTTTGTTGGTAAATATTTACAATTTAGCTTTTTACTCAAATTGATAAATAATGAAGTGGAATTTATTTTACTTTTCCAAAAAAGAATTTTCGTATATTTGTATACATGTACATGTATTTTTAATGAGATGCATGTATACGTGTTATCTTGCACTCCTGCATATTATTGATATATAAAAATGGTAAAGTAAGGAAGAAGATACAAGTTCTTTTCTCCTTAACAAGAAAATTTATAAAAAATGTTCAAAAAGAGTGAGTGCACACTTGCATCCTGGAAGCCATGTTTGCAAGAGCAACATTTCATTTTGATCTATATATATAATACGAAATGTGTTCTGTGTGTGTGCACTTTATACAAATTTATCAAATGAATGTAGTGTATTATTGTCGCTAAGTAGGTATTGTTTATTAAAGAGTAATGTTCGTAATTTCATTCTGAATTTTTTGTAATTTTTTTCAAATTTAATTTCTTCATTTAAGTTATTCCATAATTTAGTTGCTGTGTTGTGAAAACTATTAGAATGTTTATCCAAGCATAAAAATGTTTGAGAACGTTTATTTAATTTAATATACTGTTTTAAAAACGAAATTGCAGCCTGACCAAATTTGAATTTAAATAATATTGATAACATATGTATTTGAATTTGATAATAAGGGAATAGTATTTTGTATTTTAATCTGTAATCGGATACATTGTCATGTTTTTGTGCACAATTGAGTATTTCAAGGGACCAATTATAAGTTTTAGACAAGAGGATGCGATATTTTGTATTAATATTTGTAAAGAGGAATGAGCAGTATTGAAAGTGTGAAAGACAGTGCATTTATTAATTGTTTGTGGTACGTATTTGAAATATTCCTGAGATATTAAAGATACCTATATCCAGAAGCAATTTTTTTAATTTTAGCAATGAAGAATTGTTCGAAATTTTAATCATTGTCAATTTCAACACATAAATATTTAATAGATTCGCTTTGCTTTATTGGTACGATATTTAATTTAAGTTCTATGTTTTTTGTGAGATTTTTAAATGTTTCAGGCGAGAAAATTATAAATTGTGTTTTTTCAATATTTACTTTCAATTGATTATTTGAGAAATATTTGTTAAATTTTCGATTTCATATTGGAGATTTTTAGTTGCACTAAAGGCATTTATATCAGTACTTATAAGAAAGGTATCACCTGCATATTGATAAATTTTACTGTTTTTCACTTGTTGAGTTATGTCATTAACATAGATTGCAAATAGAATAGGCCCTGTGGAACCCCACAGTCCGTTATAATATATTTTGATTTTTTACCATTAAGTGTCTCTTTGCTGTCGATTTTTAAGGAAAGTCATTATTAAGTTAACAGATTTGTTATCAAAGTTATAATATATTAATTTGTCCCTTAATATGTCAAAATTCATTGAGTTAGCAGCTTTACTCAAAGAGTGCATCACAACTACTTTTGCTTAGTGTTAAATTAGATTTTATTTGTACTAATATTGATAAAATTGCATTTTGAGTGCTATAACCATTACAAAAACCAAATTGTTTCTTCGAAAGGATATTTTCTGATATCAAATATGCATTTTGATTATTAAATAATTTTTCAAATAGTTTACTAAAGGGATGGCCAATGCAAATTGGCCTATAATTTAGTGAATTTAGAGGGTCGCCTTTTTATATATATGACTTATGTCAGATTTCTTAAATATATCAAGGTAATCTATTTTCAATAATGCATTGGTTAAATGCACATAGTAGATGTTCACTAAAGATATGAAAATGACGTTTAATAATAAAGATTGGAAGATTTTAGGATGCCGTTGATTTATTTGTTTCTAAAGTTTTTATTATGGTTTCTAGTTCTTTTGCATTTATTAAAGTAAAAGAAAAGTATGTTTTTCCTGGGAATTTATTAATATTTTTCTTTCTCTTATATTGGGGAAAATTGAAATTTTGGTATGTAGAGAATGTCAATTGAATCCGTTTTACTGTTTAGGAAATTGATTGAATTAGAAAACCCCTGGGAAAGCTAATAATCACAATGATATCAATTTTGCATAACTTGTTATTCCTTTATATAAAAGTGTACCATTTAAGATCTTTGTTTCTTATACCAAATACGAATTTGAGATTTAACTGATGAAAATGAATAATAGTAGAGAAAAAAATTGAATGAAGAATTGAGGACAGTCACAAAGAATTGAAATGTACGAAAAATGGCTTGCTTGGTGTGGTAATAACAGTAGAATAAAATTTCAGTTACCAACACAGAAATGGTAAGTACAACTGATATCTGCAGCAAAATTCTTTTCATTATATTTGAATTGACACAGCGAATGTTTGTTGCACACTTGTAAATACCAATGTTACACGCAATGCAAATAATCAAATTCAAAACTTCTATTCCTGTGTATACAAATGGTCTCAATTTGCAGGAACATGTAGGCTCTAATATTGAGTTTACCTCACAGAACATTAACAAACTTGAGGCAATGTAACAAATGATACCTGTATGGAGCATCACAAAAATAACCATTTGATTTTTCTTAATATCGAAATGATAAAAAAATATTTGATAGGATATTACCAGCAAACGACATATTGCAAAAATCGTTACACAAAAAATTGACGTTAAAAATGAAAGACTGGCAACAAAATTTGTCGTTTTGCAAATGTAAGGACTGCTTTCTAAATTTATAATCCCCTGAAACTGCAAATTCTTTAAAATCCCTGTAGAGAAAATGTGTATAGTATCAACTACAGCCAATGTCTGGATGATGATCTTTGTTGATATGCTTAGTTCTTTAATCTTAGGCATTGTATAAATAATGAGGAGATTTAATGGAATCATTGTGATTGACAATATCAGAAGAAATATGGCTAAATATTTATTAACGTATTCTTCAATCATGTTCTTGAATGTATAGATAATGTGGGAAAATATTTTTCATTATATTGTCAATAGTTTTTAAAGCATAATGACTACGTATACAATTTTATTTCCTTTTATGATTTTATTCAAATCCAAAAATTTATGCACTCTGAGAAATACTGATGATGTAGATGAAATTTTATATATAATATTTATATATGTTAAATGTATTTAATTTAAATATAAGTAGTGTGAGATAAATTTTCTTGCAATAGACGTCATTACAGCTTTTTAATTTGAGTGTATACAAAGTAATTTTGTTTGAAAAGTAGTCTTATTTTTATGTGGATAATAACAAACAATATTAATAACTTACTTCATTTAAATACACTGACAATATCTAAGATCCAATGCTTGCATAGTGATTTCATTGAAGTAATTTATATGATTTATATGAAAACGCATCAATTCCTGTTAAGCAATCAAGGTGCAAACATTTTCTGATATCAAACACTTCATTTACACGCTGTCTACATACGATTATTGGCAGGACATTCCAAGAACTCGGAATTTGTATTCTATGGAAACTGAGTTTAGCATGTTCAATTTAATACTTGCATAAAATACAAACCAGCCTTACGTTATGTTTTTAGTCCATTGTATGTCAAATAATGTTAACATTTTACATTTTTTACTTCAAAACATTAGCTTTTCACATCGAAACTTAATGTGTACAGATTGGAATGTCATATTGCCTAATATTACTTGCAAGAAAGTGATATCTTTGAATTTTGTACATTGTAGATTTACATGTTTTACATTGTCAAGAACTTCTTTAGGAATCAACATCCAACATATATGTAATATTGTATGCAAGATGACATTTGTCATACTTGTGAGCACATACTTGAATACAATTTGGTTTGTGTGCTACTTACATGTGAGTGAGTAATCTGAATCAAATACCCAATATTTTATATGCACTATTTCAATAGCAAAATGCATACTTTGTTGGTATTATAGTATCAATGGAGATGATTTTTTGAAATTTGCCTTATGGATATTATTATAATCTAAGTAACGGATTTTATCATGTTTTGATAGATCTTCATTTCTATTATGTTTTTGAAGCTTGTGGAGCAACTGCTGTTACAGTAAATTCTTCGTATATAAATAATGATACACCCGAAAATATTGCAAATATTTACTTTCAGTATGCCATAACAAACCATTTTCACTTGTTTAACAGTTCTGTTAAATTTATTTTTTATTGGTTCTACAAAATCTTTCCTAGACAAATTTTTCACTATGATTTTATGTAAAAATAAATGTCTACATTTATGATTTATTCCTAATCTCTATTTTGTTGTTACAAATTTGTATAAAAAGTGGGCCAAGAATATTCTAAGATTTTCTATAGATATGTACTTGGCTATCTCAAATGTGTATACTTATGATTATTTGTGTGCTTAAGAAGTACACAGGAAACTTTGTAATATTGAGAATATTACAACTTGTGGAAAATTTATTATGATTTTTATAAACTAAGAGGTATAAAATATGCGTTATAATCAAATATTTCAGAGCATATGTGTTGGTAGTTGATCCATCTATTAATTTGTTTACTAAATTTTGTATTGCGACGTGGTGAAGGAATCGGGTTTGAAGAGGTTTTACGAGTTTGTAGCAAAAATATATTGGAATTGAAGATTTCAACTTATCAGCAATATTTTATGTAATATAGAGCATTTTCTTTATTTCTACAACAATTATGATATAAATTTATTGGTTTTCAAGTACCTGAAAATATAGGGTTTAATATTCTAAATACTTTTAATAATAAATTTCATAGAAATAATTTTGAGTTTACACCTGTTTTAATCTTTGAGCCACTAGCGTAGCCAGGGGGGTAGACGGGCGGCACTAAACTGGATTAAATGTTATATATTGATTATGGTTTAAATGTTGGACAAATTTAGTGTAATAGTTGGATAAAAGTGGCATTAATGTGGTTTAAGGGATGGGCTAACGTGGTTTAAATATGGTTTTATGTTTGGGCCAAAGTGGTATTAATTTGGATTTCCGGTTGGCCCAACGTGGTATTAAAGTGGTTTTATGGTTGGGCCAACTTGGTATTAATGTGGTCTTATGGTTGGCCCAACGTAGTTTAAGTGTCATTTTGTGGTTGGGCCAACGTGGTATTAATTTGGATTTTCAATTGGCCCAACGTGGTATTAATGTGGTTCCATGGTTGGGCCTACGTGGTTTAAANAAAAGTAGTCTTATTTTATGTGGATAATTACAAACAATATTAATAACTTACTTCATTTAAATACATTGACAATATCTCAGATCAAATGTTTGCCTAGTGATTTTGTTGTAGTAATTTAGATGCTTTATATGAAAACGCATCAATTCCTGTTAAGCAATCAAGATGAAAACATTCCTTGAACATACTTTGTTGGTATTATAGTATCAATTGTGATGATTATCTAAAGTTTGCCTTATGGATATTATTATAATCTAAGAAACGGATTTTGTCATGTTTTGATGGATCTGCCTTTATATTATTTTTTTGAAGCTCGTTTTGCCATCATTCATTGTTATTTATGGAAATGCTGTTATAATTCATGCATTACACAAATGGAGAAAGCAAAAAGCTACCACAAGACATGAACAAAACATTAGAAAGGCCCTACATGCATAGTATGGTGCACATAATATTTGACAAAGAATTCACATTGGAAACAACACAAGCTATAATGGCCTACAAAGACCAAATAGTGGAAATTCCAGAGATAAACATGGACAAAGACAACCTCACAATCATACATGTGTTAAAAGTAAAGGAATATAAAAAAAACCTCAAGAGACAGTTAGATGAAACGTTAAGAATGGCAAAGGTGCAGAAACTTAGAGTGGTAATTATCATGAGATCAATTATGGAGGATATTCCCAAACACTTATTAGATGTGTGTATGCAAACGGAAAATATATTCCCCTGGGAAAAGACACAAATGGAGACACGATAACATCAGAACTGATTAGATTTGATTTCAACTTATCAGTAATATTTTATGTAATATAGAGCATTTTCTTCATTTCTACAACAATTAAGATATAAATTTATTGGTTTTTAAGTACGTGTAAATATAGGGTTTAATATTCTAAATACTTTTAATAATAAATTTCTTATAAATAATTTTGAATTTATATTTGCTTTAAACTTTGAGCAAATGCATATCTAAATTTGCCATTTAAATGTTAAGCAATGATATTGCTGTGTAATATATTTTATCATTATTTCCAGTTGAATTTTGAATTATACTTTAAATGGTTTGTAGTTAATGCAATTGTTGTTAAAGATCACTGAACAATAAATAGTTAATCTGAATCCATTAAAATATTCTGTTATTGTATAAATTTGATATGTTCTTAATAACTACAGTACGCGAAATTGAATCGAGGCCACCTCTATGAGTTAAGGTTTCTCCAATACTACTATGAATTGTAAAATCCTCTTCAGATATGAATTAAATACTCTTTTAAGAAATTCGGAAATAAAGAGAAAAAAAGCAAAATTAGTTATATTGATAAACTTGAGATGAAAATCACAAAAAGAAGTTGCGAAATTGAATTGGCCTCATAACAATGAAGTACAAGTTCTAATGAAAGATTGAAGAAAAATTCAATGAAACACTTACTCAATATTTAGTAATGTTTCCTTTGCATAGTAAAACATTTATAACTTGTTTTTTCATTGATTGATAGAGATTGTTGAGTCTTTCATGGAATATATCTTGCCAGGCGTTTAGTATGGCAAATTTCAAATAATTCTTGTCATTATATTGCTTCCCATTGCCGTAAACGCTTCTTGATAGATCTCCCCAAAGGTTTTCTATCGGATTTAAATCCGGGCTCTTTGCTATCCAATGAAGAACCTTGATGTTATTCTCCTCTAACCATCCTTTTGTTTCCCGACTACAATGAATTAATGTCAAGTCCTGATGAAAAAGGTAGTTATCGCCATGAAATTCATTAATAAATGGCACTAGATAGTTGCACAATGTTTCACAATACTTATCAGAGTTTTGGTTCCCCTCTAATATTTTTAAAATGGACTTGCCTTTAGAGCTACAGGCACCCTAAATCATGAGGGAACAATCCCCGGATTTCCGCTTTCAAAATGTTTCTTCTTTAAGTCTTGAATCATGCCAATAATATTTGAAACCACCGGGACCATCTAAATTCATTTTCTTTTCATCGGACCGAATTATTTGGTCCCATTCAGACTGCCAAAAATTCGTTCTTCCCAAATTTCACTCTATTTTCCTTGAGCTAATTTGTTGGGACAAGGGAGGCCTTTTTCTTTTCGAATTTCAAATTTGAGACGAAGAAAGGATTTGTTGCACTCGTCTTGTGCCTATTGAGAGTTCTAGTTCATTTCGGAGCTGTCTAGCAGGATAATTTATCTTTAAAGCTTCTCTTAGTAACAAACGTTTAGATGAAGCAGATATTTTAGAGGCAGATCCAGGTCTTTTAGCGCGAATTGGAGACTTCAATAAACTTTGAACTGCACTACGACTTCTTTCAATCGTTTCTGCAATCTTATTTGTGCTCATGCCTTTTGTCTTATAAACCAAAATTTCAATTTGCTCTTTTTCTGACAAATCCTTTCCACTACCCATGTTGAGCTAATGAATGAGAGTATAAATGACTGATAAACACAAAAATAACAAATGTACTACGATGAGCTAATGTTTTTTCAATTATTAGAGCTTTGATATTTAGTTTATTATTATTCACATCATAGTTATTGCAATTTTCTTGTGGATGAGGCCAATTCAATTTCGCACCCCTTTTTGTGATTTTCATCATAAGTTTTTTAATATAAATAATTTTGCTTTTTCCTCTTTATGTAGGAATTTCTTAAAAGATTATTTGTTTAATATCTGAACAATAGAAGTAGTTTTATTTACTAAACAAACATACATAACAAAAAGAGATAAAAGTTTCTTAAGAAGTTCTTATTCAAAGTCTTCATTGTATTTTGCTTTTTTGATCTGTCATCACTCATTTCAAAAACATAAAAATATATTTAAGTAAGTAACATAACATACAATCAATACAAGAACTTCACAAACACATGTAGAAAGCGCCATTATCTATGTAAACTGTACAAAGAGCCAATTATCGATGTAAAATTAAAAAAAATTTTTTGACATGAAAAACAAATTTGTTCTCACTGGTATAAGAAGAAGCCTTTGGGGCTACAGAAGTGATTCACGCAATTTAGTTAGATGTCATTGATTTCATTAGGAGAAAATTGAAAAGCTGCGCTTTGTACTATTAAAAAAACCCCATGCGGCGCTTTGTGCACCACATTTTCAAATTTTATGGTACAAAGCGCCGATATATATATATATATATATATATATGCAGACATATAATTTAAGTAAATGGTTTGACAAAATTTTAAAATGTTCCAAAACAATACAACATCGCAAGATACATTTCATTTTATTTCAGAATTGAAGAATTTTTATGAATCGCAAAAAGATAAAAAGAAATATTTAGTAAGCTTTGATGTAAAGCGTCCTTTTGCAAACATTCCTGCGAAAATGACTATAAAGCACATCCTAAGAACAATAAACGATTCAAAGTTGTCAATTTCAAAACATACACTAGAAAAACTACTAGTAATGGCCTGCTTGAATACGTCTTTCATGTTTAATAATGAAGTTTACCAACAAATAGACAGCATGGCAATGGTTTTCCCATTAGCCCTATTAATGGCAAATTTTGCAATGGATATGAGATGGATACCAAAGGACAAATAGCCTCTCCCACCAGAGATCTGCACAGCCAATTCAAGGGCATGCAGAGAACTGGTGCAAAGCAGCACAACTTTCCTTCAGAGCGTCTATGACACTGATTCAAGGGCGGTGAGACACTTAGAGCTCCAGGGGAAGGTGTAAGTGGTGGAAGAACTGTGGAGATACGGAAGCAATTCAAGGCTGACATTATCTCCACAGCAATCACAACTGGTCAAGTGCTGATGGGAGTAACTGTGAACTGATTCAAGGGTGAAGCAGTAGAAACCATCAGCACAGATTTGCAGCCCATGGACTGTGAACCAAGCACCAGCAAACTACTATTACAGATGAAACAGCTACATGCCTCCTCATATACAACCTTGGAAAGAACAGTACAATCTAAAGAAAGGCAAAAGAGAGTGTCTAAAATTGATGGAGAAACACTACATCCCTATTCTATTGGAACAACAAAGATGCATTATAATGCTTTTGAGAAATTATCACCAGAAATGAAATCACACATCTGAAAAATCACAAAAACCAAGGGGAGAAACCTACCATTAGTACTGGATTCAAACAACAGGCCAAAAGTAAAAGTATTAATAAGCTACCCACAAGACATGAACAAAACATTAGAAAGGCCCTACATGCATAGTATGGTGCACATAATATTTGACAAAGAATTCACATTGGAAACAACACAAGCTATAATGGCCTACAAAGACCAAATAGTGGAAATTCCAGAGATAAACATGGACAAAGACAACCTCACAATCATACATGTGTTAAAAGTAAAGGAATATAAAAAAAACCTCAAGAGACAGTTAGATGAAACGTTAAGAATGGCAAAGGTGCAGAAACTTAGAGTGGTAATTATCATGAGATCAATTATGGAGGATATTCCCAAACACTTATTAGATGTGTGTATGCAAACGGAAAATATATTCCCCTGGGAAAAGACACAAATGGAGACACGATAACATCAGAACTGATTAGATTTGATCTAAAAATAGATTACTGGGCGCAGATCTACAGAATAATGGTAGACCCATGCATTGCAATTGACCTCTATAAACAAATGAAAACAGTGGAATTAATGATGGACAAGGAAGGCGTTGAAAAAGCTAACACACTATTGATTAAATGTAGCCTTACACAGAGGCAAGAACACCTTCAACAAATCCAGAAGATCTGGGAAAGCATGAAATTACAGAAGAAAACGGAAGAAAATTGGCCAGTAATAAGAATAGAAGCGCCATTAAGGAAATTCCACAATTTGATTTAAGGTTGGCACTTACAGAAGTAAATCGAGCATATGACTTAAACACAAGAAAAGATAACTGGCATCTAATATTTGAAGAGAAAAATGCGCCAGAGATTCAGTACAGGACTACAGCATGGATACTGGCAATATTCATGACAGAAGATAAAGATTTAGAACTACCAATCTCATAACATATGAGTAATAAACTAATGAAAGCTAAGAAATTCGAGATAGTGGTGGCCCCAATCAACATTCAAATGAAGAACTGGCTCCTCAAAGGCCATATCGAAAAAATGGAGTCGCCCAACAAAGCAGAGAAGCCAATGCAAATGATAGAAAAGATAATCATCTGTATAATAATGAACAAGAACCCAATGGGAAAAATGTTTATCATCCATGTGGCAAACAAGATGGGGGTATGCCTGAATGAAATAACAATATTTGAGGAACCAATGAGAAAGCACATGTGGGGTGCAACAGCAGTGACATGGCTAAGACAACTGGAGAACCAACTGTGGATTACAATGAGGAAAATCAGCAAAAGAAAATTAGCATCAGACGAAATATTTTTTGACTACTTTCGATAGATGGCGCACAAAAACTCTGCGATTATGCAATCTATTTTATACATTGAATAAAATTTATATATCTCTTAAAATTGTTAAAATTACAAATCGGCTCTCGGAATATAGATACTTGAGCAATGGTAATTACAAATAACGTAAAGGGACTTCCAATGATATTATANGTATGTTGTCAATGTGATTTTGAGTATTCATTAGATTAAGATTATTCTTATAATAAAAGAATTTAAATTATTTAATTTTTCTATGATAGATTGAATATATAGTTTGCATGATACAATGCAAAGCCTTTGTTATGCAAAATATGTCACATTTAATGACGTTCCTGATATCAAATACAAATGTTGTTCCTATGTATTAACTACACGATTTAATGCAGCTTGTGGCTTTGGAATTCCGCGCTCATGTCTATAACAACAATTAACAATGTTCACATCTGGGAAACAATCTGCACTCTTTAATCTAATAACACCTTGAACCAACATGCATGATTATACATTATTCAGTTGTTTGCACAATAAACCGAATTTGACCCATTACGTTTATTGCAGTGAATATATATATATATATATATATATATATANTTTTGCATCAATAATTTGTACTGATTTTACATGAAATATCTCTAATTAATCATTTAAATTTTCAAAAATTAATAGACAGGCTCTCTATTTTTGATTGGCTGTAATCGAAAGCCATTGATTAGCTCCAAAGCTCCAAAGCATTCGTAAATATTTGTTCA
Source organism: Hofstenia miamia (assembly GCA_900660155.1). NCBI lineage: Eukaryota > Metazoa > Xenacoelomorpha > Acoela > Hofsteniidae > Hofstenia > Hofstenia miamia. The sequence continues at coordinate 483,472 of CABFPE010000487.1, forward strand.
CTCCTTGGCTAAATGCAATTAAGTTGAGTCCTATCATATCATTCTACACAATTTCCGCAATCAGGAAAAAAGAAGAGGAGTATTCGATTTATTTGTCATGTACTGGTAATATGTTCTGATAGAATTTTCCTTTGGTGAGTTGTTATACCTAATTATCCTACATTAAATNTCAGGAAAAAAGAAGAGGAGTATTCGATTTATTTGTCATGTACTGGTAATATGTTCTGATAGAATTTTCCTTTGGTGAGTTGTTATACCTAATTGTCCTACATTAAATTTTTTAAATTTATTCTAAACAAGAAAATTTTTTGAAGCAAAAATGCAATACTTTTTTGAATTTGTGAACATGGAAAAGCTAAAATATAATTTTTTATTAGTATTGATAGACTTACTTATGTATCTGTGTTGATAACATTACGCGAAACCTATGGACCTATGAAAATAATTACAGTATGCGTCACGTACTGAATATTCTTTTAGCTTACAGTGTCAATTTTTTAAGAATTGTTTAAAGCATGTGTGCCAAAATGGGGGTAGAAGGCTATTCTAGTCAGAAAAATATTTTCTATAAAGTTTTCAATTAGACTGGTAGTTTTTTACCTAAAATTACAACATTGTGTTTATTCACTACAATGTAGTGACCAATTATAGTTTCAACCAGTGAATGACATTTTAGGTTCTAGTAGGCTCCTATAATAGGATTTAATTTAAAATTTATAAATGCTTGATTTAATTGCAGCACTATTTGTTTTGTTTATGGACTGGAAACTCCAAGTTTTTTGAAAACTCAGTGCATATATATATATATATATATATATA
>CABFPE010000487.1:484614-508180 GCA_900660155.1 Hofstenia miamia
ATATATATATATATATATATATATATATATACAGGGATAGGTAGATTTTAATCGCAATTAATCGTCGATTAATCTACTTCTGATTAAAAATATTCAAAATACAATATATCAATTGAAAGATATTCAAAATAGAAAATATCAACTATTATTGTTATTTGAGATTATTTTCTGAATTCATATTACTCCACATGTGCTAAGCACAGAAGAGATCAGAAACACAGTGGTACACAAAAACGTGAAGCAACTATTAGAAGAAGCAATGGAAAGATATGAGAGGGATAGTCTGTGATGCACATTCACTAAAATAATTAAGAGTGAGGAGATGATGAAAAAAGGTGGAATAACTGAACCAGTGAAAGTCTGTGAAATAGTAACAAAAGCGCAGAGAGAAATCATGGAGGATGAAGAACTGCTAACATCCACGCAACTAGTACTGTCTCCCAAAACTAAACAAGCAATCAATAGAATAAACATCGAAAAGTGTGGAGAAGTGAGCCCAGCTAAGACAATCAAGTGGATAGATACAGAGGACAAATGCTTTCTAGTCGAAATTAAGGTGACAAAAGAGACTAAAGAGCTCAGAGAAAGCAATTATCAAAAGATCAAAGAGCAACAGACAGTTGCGACAATAAAACTAATGTTTATGGAAGCATTCACAAAAACAAAATTAGAAGAGCTACTCAAACTGTACAACCAACTGGCAGTGGACGTCAAATGCATCACCTCAAGAATAGAGATAAAAGAAGAAATACGATTAAAGCTGAGCGGACAAGTGTTGACACAAGCATTCTGGAATACAATCACAAAAGGAAAAATGAACTACCCCGCCACAATAGGTCTAGCAACTGCGCCAATAACAATTTGTCCATATGAAGAAATTGAAAGACAGATTGAAACGAAAATTCTAATGTGCACACTGCTGGAGACAATATCAATACCAATAATCCTTCCTCCCATGATGGAGACGCCAAAGGAGGTCAAAGTCGCCAATCCTTCTTACATGAATACAAATCATATGTAAATACGAAAGAGAAACAAAAACAGTGATAGAATGTGACGATTACAAGAAATCAAAGGAGATCATACTGAGAAACGACAATTGTGAAAGGGTGTACATCAAAGGGGCGATAAGCCCATATCAGTTGTACACACAGGGAAAACCAATTCACATGCAACTAAAAGATCTAAGGAATGAAATTGAAAGCCGTACTCTAAAAGCAGTATGCTATTCTTTAGGTGTTAACAATATAGTGTGAACAGATATCTGGGAGAAGAAATATTGCTACTACCACATTACAAAAAGAGTAGAGATCATAATGATGATGAGGATAAATAAGAACGATCTGAACAAAATCAGTGAACAGGAAGTAATTGACAACATTAGCTTCTTTTACAAGGATGTGGCGAATACACCGAATTTGAGAAAAGTTTTTACATTTTTCTACCCAGAAAACCAAATACGAGAAGACTTAGCCCACACTAGGCAGGCTGATGCGCAGATGATGCTAATGATAGGAATTAAGGGAATACAACTCTATCAAAAATACTATGATATATTCTCGAGAAATATCAATGAGCTGTGAGAAATTACACCAATCACAGAAAATATCAGAGATTCAAAATTCTTAAAACATGGGAATACAGTAACCACAGAAAGAGAGGCAGTCCTAAAAATGACTAAACAATCTGAATTTAAAAAAACGAAATGGGAAGATCAACAGGTGGAATCAATAAATTGAAAAGCAGACACCCTAGTACATCCAAATTTACTAAGCTGCTGATATCGTTTAAGAAGAAGAATAAGATTGAAAACAATTATGATTAAAAAACATTGTTAAAATATATGAGCAGTTTAGATTAATTTGTGTTATGCAACCAAGCAAGAACAAGTGTCATTAATGAGAGAGTAGTATTTGTTGATAATCATACTTTTGTCAAAACAAAGGGAGCGAAGTTACTTCCATTATTTTGGCAGACAAAAGATTTAAATCGAAATCAACAGGTACTTTCTCTAAAATACTATAAATAGATTAAATCCAATGTAAGCAATTGATAAAGAAATTGTTTCTTTAATATGGTTTGGATATTGAATATGATGTCAAGCAAATCAAGTTGTGTTTACTAGTAGTCTGGATCTATCATGAGATCAATTCTGGGGTCTTTGTGCCAGATCATAAAAGTGCACTTAATTTAGGTATAGGGGTTTTATTCTCGTTTAGTTGACTACTGATCACTTACTACATCTATTAAATATAACAAATTTGAAATACAGTTGGAGAGCTGAAACCTATGAATTATATCTATATTATTTTAGATCCAAATTATTGACTATACCATGACCAATAATGAGACTGTGCAAGTAGCAACTATTAAATGTTAGTTAGAAAGCTGCTAAATATTAAACTAGTCATTAAAGCCAATATATTTCAGTAATGGCTACATGTAATATTAATAATGCAGCTAGTGACAAGTAATGTTACACTAACATAAAACACTTTCACAAATAGAGTCTAAGTCGAATTGTGTCTTGTCTTGAGTATACACTGAGCTAGGATAGGGTACACATAAGTTATATCAATGAGCTGAGAGGTGGAACTCAACCAAGTGGATCATCGGTGAACAAGTGAAACTAGATGTGGAGATCAGCTTCAGGCAGATGCCCACTATTGATCATTGGAGGAGATACTGAGTGGCTTCGTCACCTAAATAGTAAATAGTTAAATCTTGTTAAGTTAATGGAACTATGTAAAAGCTAAAGCAGTGTTAAGTTAGTAAATCCCTACCCACAAATACACAACCAATGTTATAGAGTAACAAAAGAGAGCAGTGATAGTCCCCGGTAGATGATGTTCCATTAGGTCTATGAAAAATAAGAATATAGGTTAGGGTTATGGTTGAAATTAGGTGAAGAATAGATCCTAAGAAGTGAAGTATAATCTGGTGGAATGAAGAATTTTCCGGGAAATCCAGAAAAATGAAGAATTGATTGGGATTATGATCATTTGGTGGGTACATATGTTATATTATTGGTCAGTCATCTTAGCCAATCAGTGGTAAACTGTAATAATAATTCACTTGTTGTGATCCCTTATGTGCTCAAATGCTCAAGAGTGGAAATTGATTCAGACGCAATTCATAACCTAAATTAAATTGCCAAATAATTCACATGTAAGGTGCGACTCCAACGTGATCTTCATTTTAATTTTATTAACATCTGCGTCAGAGCTGCAACCATATCTGGCTTTTCGAAGCACAGCCCAGCACAGCATGCTAGATTTTAAGCATGGCATGGCACGGTTTTTAAGAACTATCTAATTGTAGTAACAAACCTGTCAAATACAAGTGAATTGTTTAATTTGGTTTGACAAATTTACTGTATACAAAGATGGAATTGGATTGGATCTCAAATTGGTTCAGGTCGGATCAGCTCAGATCTACATTTTGAAAAAATTTCAGAATCTGTTTCAGATGTAAGAATTTTTAATAATTGTGTATATTGCAAATTTTGTACATTATGCACATTTATACATTGAATGAATGTATGTGATTATTATAATCATTAAAATAAAAAGTTTTATAGAGCTATTCCATTGGTATAGCAAAAAATGATGTTATTTTCTTTAATGTTGCTTTTATGTAATTTAAAAGTTGTACTCCAATGTAGTATCCGATTTTAATTGAAAGCATTCAAAATTTAAATTTATATCTCAAATTTAGCTTGAATAAAGAATTTTCCTGTCTCGAATTTTAATACTCTCTACTACCATTTTTAATGCCATCCAATATATATTTTGTTTTGCTCATAAGTTGCCATTGTTTATGCTATTCCAATTTTTATTCGCCCTTGCTGCAATCTTGAAGTAAGTTTTACTTGTTCTTTGAAACAAATTTAATTCTCAATTCATAGTAACATTGCAAAATGGTGATTTTTGGATTTGGATATAATAAAATTATTAGCTGCTGTAACACCATAAGAAACTAAACTATTTAAACTTTATAAATATATTATGATTTTGTTGATGGAAATTTAAGAATTAGATTATTACAAAGCTTACAAATAAGCAAAGAAATTAATTTTTTGTAGTTTTGACAAAGCAATTATCAATTTCCATTCATAATCAAAGTCACACTAATCAGAAACGGATTTGCTTCTGTAGAAGGACAATTACAGATAAGGAAGCAACCTATTTCAAATATAGATGGAATTTGACTGAACATTTTAGGCCCCCTTTATCATTGCCAAAACATTTCTTGAATTTTTTGGTTTGCATTAACAAAATTGAGCGTATTAAATTGTAGTACTAGAAGAGTATTTGATATTTGAATTGTAATTTTTCAAAATTTAACATTGATTTTAAAACACATTGCTTTTAATCTATATAGGATTCCTTACATTTGAGTTGATTTGCATAAACTATTGCGGAAGTTTTTCAATTTTATCAATACCTTGGTCAAAGCCCGCAATGTCCTCCTATGTATATCATATCTGTACATTTTTGATTTCAAGCGGACAGTGTTGAAGCACTTAAAATTTTCTATTCGCATTTGTGTTCTTGAGAACAACTATATATTTTAAGTCCATGTTTATTTATTTTTAGAATAATTATTTATATTCGGATCCATTTCAATTTGCAAACTAATTTTTTTAAAAATTCAAATCGCATCGGATTGGATTCAAAAATTTTGGATCCGATTCTATCTCTGCTGTAAATGTTGGAAAAAACACCTTTTACGCCAGATTCCTAAAGCACAAGTGTGCATCCCGGTTTTATATAAACTTATTATGATCTCAAAAATAAACACCAAAACATGCATATTTACTAGAAAAAATTATTTTTCAAAAAGTTTTGTTATCAGGTTTACTTATTCTAATTAAATGTATGGTATTCTAACAGTACAGTATTGATATTTAAATATAAGTAACTAATATATTAGAAAAATAATGAAATAATTAGAATATGAACTATAAACTTAGAAACATTAAATTACATGTTGTAAATTGTTTGTTATGTACTATTGTGGCATCAGCACTTAGAGAGAGCAGAGCAATCAACAGAAGAAATATATATATATATATATGTATCAATTTTGACATGATTGAAAATTTCTTGTATTTTATTGCTGATGATATCAGCAGTATGATATTCCTGACAATGTTCTAAAATAAACTATGGCCTAACCATTTTAAATTGCCATGCATTTCTGAAACTGATATCAAACAAATGTGTAAGGCTGCAGTACAACACTTTGTAACCAAATGCCGTGCAAAGGACTTCTTACATCAAGTTCTAAGAACCTTATTTAATAAAGTAAAAAAGTAGAACTAGGTAGCATATTTTTTTAATCAAAGTTGCAAATATTATACAATTTTGGTATGAAGAGAACGTCAAATGAATCCCTTTTACTGTTTAGGAAATTGATTGATTTAGAAAACCCCTGAGAAAGCTAATAATCAGAATGATATCAATTTTGCATAACTTATTATTACTTTATATAAAAGTGTACCACTTAATTTCTTCATTTCTTATACCAAATACGAATTTGAGATTTAACTGATGAAAATGAATAATAGTAGAGAAAAAAATTGAATGAAGAATTGAGGACAGTCACAAAGAATTGAAATGTACGAAAAATGGGTATCTTGGTGTGGTAATAACAGTAGAATAAAATTTCAGTTACCAACACAGAAATGGTAAGTACAACTGATATCTGCAGCAAAATTCTTTTCATTATATTTGAATTGACACAGCGAATGTTTGTTGCACACTTGTAAATACCAATGTTACACGCAATGCAAATAATCAAATTCAATACTTCTATTCCTGTAAATGCAAATGGTCTCAATTTGCAGGAACATGTATGCTCTAATATTGAGTTTACCTCACAGAACATTAACAAACTTGAGGCAATGTAACAAATGATTCCTGTATGGAGCATCACAAAAATAACCATTTGATTTTTCTTAATGTCGAAAAGATAAAAATATATTGGATAGCATATTGCCAGCAAACGACATATTGCAAATATCGTTACACAAAAAATTGACGTTAAAAATGAAAGACTAGTAGCAAATATAAGGACTGCTTTCTGAATTTATAATCCACTGAAACTGCAAATTCTTTAAAACCCCTGTAGAGAAAATGTGTATCATATCAACTACAGCCAATGTCTGGATGATGATCTTTGTTGATATGCTTAGTTCTTTGATCTTTGGTATCGTATAAACAATGAGGAGATTTAATGGAATCATTGTGATTGACAACATCAGAAGAAATATGGCTAAATATTTATTAAAGTATTCTTCAATCATGTTCTTGAAAATATAGATATTGTGGGAAAAATATTTTTCATTATTTTGTCAATAGACTTTAAATTTTAGGTTATCAAAAATAATGACTACAATACAATTTCATTTCCTTTTTTCATTTTACTTAAATCCTAAAATTTATGCACTCTGAGAAATACTGATCATGTATATGAAATTTTATATATACTATTGATATAAGTTAAATATATTTAATTTAAATATAAGTAGTGTGAGATAAATTTTCTTACCAATAGACGTCATTACAGCTTTTGAATTTGAATGTATACACAGAAAGTTTGTTTGAAAAGTAGTCTTATTTTATGTGGATAATTACAAACAATATTAATAACTTACTTCATTTAAATACATTGACAATATCTCAGATCAAATGTTTGCCTAGTGATTTTGTTGNGGAGATTTAATGGAATCATTGTGATTGACAACATCAGAAGAAATATGGCTAAATATTTATTAAAGTATTCTTCAATCATGTTCTTGAAAATATAGATATTGTGGGAAAAATATTTTTCATTATTTTGTCAATAGACTTTAAATTTTAGGTTATCAAAAATAATGACTACAATACAATTTCATTTCCTTTTTTCATTTTACTTAAATCCTAAAATTTATGCACTCTGAGAAATACTGATCATGTATATGAAATTTTATATATACTATTGATATAAGTTAAATATATTTAATTTAAATATAAGTAGTGTGAGATAAATTTTCTTACCAATAGACGTCATTACAGCTTTTGAATTTGAATGTATACACAGAAAGTTTGTTTGAAAAGTAGTCTTATTTTATGTGGATAATTACAAACAATATTAATAACTTACTTCATTTAAATACATTGACAATATCTCAGATCAAATGTTTGCCTAGTGATTTTGTTGTAGTAATTTAGATGCTTTATATGAAAACGCATCAATTCCTGTTAAGCAATCAAGATGAAAACATTCCTTGAACATACTTTGTTGGTATTATAGTATCAATTGTGATGATTATCTAAAGTTTGCCTTATGGATATTATTATAATCTAAGAAACGGATTTTGTCATGTTTTGATGGATCTGCCTTTATATTATTTTTTTTGAAGCTCGTTTTGCCATCATTCATTGTTATTTATGGAAATGCTTTTATAATTCATGCATTACACAAATGGAGAAAGCAAAAAGCTACCACAAGACATGAACAAAACATTAGAAAGGCCCTACATGCATAGTATGGTGCACATAATATTTGACAAAGAATTCACATTGGAAACAACACAAGCTATAATGGCCTACAAAGACCAAATAGTGGAAATTCCAGAGATAAACATGGACAAAGACAACCTCACAATCATACATGTGTTAAAAGTAAAGGAATATAAAAAAAACCTCAAGAGACAGTTAGATGAAACGTTAAGAATGGCAAAGGTGCAGAAACTTAGAGTGGTAATTATCATGAGATCAATTATGGAGGATATTCCCAAACACTTATTAGATGTGTGTATGCAAACGGAAAATATATTCCCCTGGGAAAAGACACAAATGGAGACACGATAACATCAGAACTGATTAGATTTGATTTCAACTTATCAGTAATATTTTATGTAATATAGAGCATTTTCTTCATTTCTACAACAATTAAGATATAAATTTATTGGTTTTTAAGTACGTGTAAATATAGGGTTTAATATTCTAAATACTTTTAATAATAAATTTCTTATAAATAATTTTGAATTTATATTTGCTTTAAACTTTGAGCAAATGCATATCTAAATTTGCCATTTAAATGTTAAGCAATGATATTGCTGTGTAATATATTTTATCATTATTTCCAGTTGAATTTTGAATTATACTTTAAATGGTTTGTAGTTAATGCAATTGTTGTTAAAGATCACTGAACAATAAATAGTTAATCTGAATCCATTAAAATGTTTTGTTATTATATAAATTTGATATGTTCTTAATAACTAGATCATTTGATAAACAATCGATTTCTTTAAAACTGTAAGAGAATACCTCAATAGTATTTTGTGTGGTAACATTTAGTTAGACTAAAAAATTTTGGACATTATGAAAAATTTCATCTTTTTGTAAAATGTGCAAATGTCTGCTGATATTTTAATTTGTAATGTTATTATATTTTTGAGTCCATAATCCAAAATCTGTATGCTCATATGTATATTGCTAATACAAGTTTGTCGCCTGATATCTTACAACTATCATGTGTACTTAATTCTGTTTACTTATTGTCACATCTACTCAACAAACTAAAACTTGCAAGCATGAAATGTGATTGAAAGTTTCATACATATATATATATATATATATATATATATATACATATATAGGGTTAGTAAAAAATCCAGTCCAAATAGAAAAACTTTGTATTTTTATTGAATGATTAACAATTTAGCAGGGGAATTTGTTTAATTTTCTTAAAAAAAAGGAAGTTTCAAATATCTGTATCCATGTACATGTATTTTTAATGAGATGCATATATACGCGTTATCTTGCACTCCTGCATATTATTGATATACAATAATTGTAAATTAAGAAAGAAGATGCAAGTTCTTTTTTCCTTAACATGAAAATTTATAAGAAATGTTCAAAAAGAGTGAGCGCATATTTGCATTCTGGAAGCCATGTTTGCAAAATCAGCATTTCATTTTGATCTTTTAGCAATATTAAATATTTAAATGAGATAGAAATTTTATAGGCATATCAAATACCTCGTCTTCTTCTATTGATTTGAGCAAAAATCTAAATCGTAACTTATTCCACAAAATAGGTGGCTAGGGTTACAACTTCTATTAAGGTTAGAGATCCAATTAGGGTTAGAGGTGCAATTACTATTTGAAGCTAGGATATATATGGTAAGAGCTACCCAGTCAAAAATCAAGTGTTGCAAATGCATCCTAATTCATCCTATTGAATTCGCAGGTGTGTCATATCCTAGTGAGAAGCTTTTAGGATGCTGATGTTTTGCAGATGTCTCATTAGGTTATCACTGATCAACTCATGAGATTACATTGAGATGCCTTTTCAGAATTAATGTATAATTCAAGCAATGTAAAAATAATTTATGCAAAATTTCAGCACTAACTGAGAATTATTTGAAAATTAGTAAAACTCCTTTTTACTTTATAATCTTTTATGTTGGACGGATATTAAGACAGATTTAGGATCGTTTTAGGATACATTGCGACGTTCTTGTGTTATTCCTATGATTGCAATTATGTCGCAGTGAGATGTTTTTAGGATATGGTGAGGATTTCTCATTTTTGTCTGGGTACGAGGCCCCTTGGCACTGAGAAATTTCTTGTATTAAAGAATATATTAATGTAGGATGATCGAAAATCGAAAAACATTGGCATATCAAGCTATGAAGCTATTGATTAGCAAGAGAATGATTGATGAAAAGAGTCTTTCTACAAAATTCCTTTGAAAATGTCTATAAAGGACATCCTAAGAACAATAAACAATTTAAATTTGTCAATTTCAAAACATGCACTAGAAAAACTACTAGAAATTGCCTGCTTGAATACGTCTTTCATGTTTAATAACGAAATTTACCAACAAATAGACGGCATGGCAATGGTTTCCCTATTAGGCCAATTAATGGCAAATTTTGCAATAGACATGAGAGAATCGAAATTCCATAACGAAAAATTTTCATTTTATAAACGCTATGTAGCCGATATATTCGCCATTATTTATAACAAAGAAGAAGCTCATTGTTTTTTGAATAAAATAAATCTGAAAATTGAAAATATCAAATTTACGATTGAAGAAGAAAAAAATTCAATTAACTTTTTAGATGTTACAATTAAAAATTATGATAGCAATTCTATATCGAAGTATATTAAAAAAAACAAATACAGGTTTATATATACCATTCAATTCCTATTGTCCTTTAAAATACAAGATCAATACAATAGAGTGTTCATGTGAAAGATTCATAAAATTATCATCGAAATTTTAACTATTGACAAAGAGCCTAGATGTATTGTTTTATCAATTCAAAGAAAATGGCTATTCAAAATAAATAAAATGGTGAGAGAAATAACATCTAAGTGTTTAAATTCAAGTTATGAAATAGATGACAACAAGAGAAAGACAAACTATTGTGAAGATTATGTATACTGGAAGTTACCTTACATTGAATACAAACAATTTATTATTTAGAAAAAAATTTAAAAAATCAATTTAAATTTAACATCATCAAAAATTAGGCCTATTCTTACATCATTACAAACGGATAATATATTTAAGAATAAAGATAGAATCTCAGAATGCTTAGTTATATCCATCATTGCAAATATACTTGTGATAGCTGTAAACAAGCTATACATTGGTGAAACTAAACGACATTTTGGTACTCTACTTGAGTGGTTGAATGTCGCGTGTTTTGGGTGTTTAGACGTGACATTCGCTCGTTGAAAACACAAGACATGCATGTCTCATGTCATGTGTAAACGGGGTATTAGCGGAGGAAAACTAAATAGATTTGCTTCAAAATAAGTGTTGTGTGATAATTCAATTGGCAAGTTCATTACATGTTTTACAACAAAGTGAAATAAAACGATTTAAACAAGAAGGCTTATAGTCAGCAATAAATCGTCATAGAGGGTTTTATAGATTCAAAGGTTTTGGTGTAAAACGTGTTTGAAATAGACACTTTCAAATTTTTTTGAAAAATCAACGTCGGGAATAAATTTTTTATAAATCCTGGCAAGTTCTTTAAGATCAACAGCATAATATGAAATAGTGAAACGTCAGACAAAACCTTCCTGCAGGGATTGATCATAGAGGCTTTTCTAGATGATAAAGAATCGTCAGAATTGCCATGTAGAATTTTTGGTGCTCTTTCTGAGGAGGTGGGTAAGGCCCGTTAAAAAATAGTGCATTACTCACTATATTTGGCCGAATTTCTGATCTCATCTAACAGCCATCTTGTTAAATTTTGTATTCTAACTATTAAATGTTTAGTTAGCCATTACTCTGCCAATTCTTATCCCATTCTTTAGCTCTTTTCAGCATTCTTTAGAGCTCATTTAGTTCTATATTATAATGCTAATATTATATTGTTAATTACTATTCCCTTTGCTTTATTAATTTATTATTACTTCGACTATATCAACTGACGCATTTTGGAATCCTATAGCTCCGCGAGTTTTGATCTTATGGACTAGGCTTACACATCAAAATGTAGACAATTACTAGTTGAAACGATTTTTTATTTTTTAGATCTATCAATTCTCATTCCATGGCATCCGCCAATAGAAACTGTCGATTTCATTACTTCCCTTATAATCAATTATTATAATAAAGAAACTAGGCTATCTTTGGATACCTCTAACTCCATGAATTTTAATGCTGTCAACACAGTTTAAATATCATTCGATGCGTGCAGAATAGTTCTAAGACAAACTTACTTATGATTTTTAAAATTCATTATTTTTTGCCATTTTTAGAGCAATTAAGGATAACAATCTCTTTATTCGTTAATAAATAATGACAAAGATGTGCTTACATATAATTTACAAAACTGACAAAAATAATAACAAAAAACAAAATTATTAATCTGAAGCATTTATCAAACAAAACAATAGTGTTCCCGGGCATGCATTTTTTAGAAGCAGCTACTATGTTCTGGTGGCTTAAAAGGTTGTTTTAAAGCTTTCTTGAAGATATTAATATTTTTTTGACAATCTAATTTCTGTATCTAATTTATTCCATTCCCTTGCTGTGATTAACACAAAGAAATCTTGAAAATATTTGGACTAGTTTAATACTGCTACAATGCATGACTGATTTCGAGAATTATATTTTACAATAGGGTCCATATAATTTAGGGAATCTGTTAGCTTATTTGCGTGTTTGTACATTGTGACTAAACTCATAAATTTGATGATATACTTAGAAGTTAGTAACCTGTATATTGATAAATATTTTCTAGTTAATTATTTATCAATGTTGAATAGTGTCCATATGGCCCTATTATAGACACTATTTATTCTTTCATCTTGCTATATATTTAAGGAATTCAAAATTGTGCATGCATACAAGAATGGACTAATGACGAAAGAATTTATAAGAAATGGTTCCTGCAAAATGTTTTTCAATGCTTTGATGTTCATTTTTCTTAATTTGCTGCTTATAAATTCGCTAAAGTTCAAAGAGTTATCTATTTGGACACCAGATATGTAATTGTGCTGGATTGTTGGACTGATGTTTCATTGAAATTTAAATTGATTACCTTGGCTATGGTTTTATAAATATTTGGAGAAAATATCGTGAATTGTGTTTTTTCAACATTTACTGTTAATTGATTTTGGTTGAAATAATGAATAATCTTTTCTAAACTTGATTTTAGAGGCCATATGTGAGGACTTGGGTTCTTTGCAATTATACATGTATCATCAACGTATTGGAAAATCGTACAATCCCTGATTTGATTACTTATATCATTGATGTAAATAGAAAACAGTTGTGGACCCACGACTGTTCCCTGTGGAATCCTTTTATGGGTGTTTGATATTCAGAGTAGATATTTCCCAATTTTACACGTTGCATTCTCTTAGTTAGAAAGCAATTTATTAATTCGACACTGTTACTATCAAAACCATAATGCGATTGATATAAATCATCATTTTTATTACATAACACTTGCTTTTACTAAATGGAAATTCCTTTGGGCTTGAATATTATGTAATTAACTTGTCTATAGCAAAGCGATTTTAACAATGCGGTAATCGCATTTCAGAAGGCTACTGCAAAGTCAATTTTGCCGCTACAGTCACAAAAATCATATAATTCTCTAGCTAATCAATAGCTGCATATGCCAATGTTTTTCGTTTTTCGATCATCCTAAATTAATATATTATTTAATACAAGGAATTTCTAAGCGCCAAGGGGCCCTATGGCACTATCATATATTTCATACTCTTCCAACCCTAATTGGATCTCTAACCTTAATAGAAGTTGTAAGTTACAAGGCTAATCTTTTATTTAAATTAGAAGATTAGAACAAATGAAATAGGTCGAATATATAAATTTTGTGTCACATTTGTAATGGCTGAGATTCAAGAATTACATTTACAGAGAAAGCACAAATCACTTATTCAAATATATATTTCAAAAAATGTTAAAAGAAATAAAATGACTGCATTGCAAATTTAGAAAATGTGTGGAAAATTAAATGAACACAACATCTGTTAAAAAGTCATTTTACTGCCCCTCAGAAAAAATATTCGGGGGGTGCATCACCCCAGCACCCCCGGTTAGCTCTGCCAATGGTTGTAACGCTAGCCACGCTAACCCTAATTTTATGTAAGGTCCACGCTGATTATGTTCGAAAATTTCACTTTAAAAGATTGTGTTAACTTATAAAAGGGATTGTTACAAAATAGGTTGACCTGAGTAGAAAATTTCAAACTTAATGAAATACTTTCAAAATTTCGTTATAAATAGTTATGATAATCATATTTTAAAAATTTACCAAAAAAATTGTCTTGAAATTCCTAATTTCCTATTTTTTGCCTCGGTTGCTTGTATTAGGATGCAAAATATATGTCGGACGGAAAATTTCAAATTTATGGTTTTCAATGAGAAAAGCCTAAGGTTTCATTTAGTGTTGAATATTGTGGTAAAATAGTTCTCATTTGTCCAAAATTTCAATTTTCTTTTTTTTAAATCGGGGTTTGGGTTTTTTTGGAAAGAGTTTGTAAATTTTCTGTCCAGCATAAAATTTCCAAGAAAGTTTTTAATCTCACTTCAGAAAAGATTTTCAGATTTTGAAATTACGCATTCCTATCTCAATGAGAACCATTTAAGTTAGTTCAATTTTGTTTTTGCTTCATAAGGATAATGTCCGTGGCTTATTTTAATTTTAAAAAAAAATTCTGTCCGAAATAATTTATAAATTTTGGCTGAATATGCTGATTGAAACTGTTTTAACGGCCAAAAGAAGTGTGCCAATTGCTTTAAATGTAATCGCGACGTTTTGTTTTGATTTTTTGTTTTGTTTTTTTTTAAAAACATTGTGACAGTGGAACGTGTTCTTTCCAAACATTTTTGTTTTCATTCGAATGTTTTCTTTTTTTCATTGAAGAATTTTGTCGGTTTTTGTTCAAGGGTGTGGTTTTATCACGAAACTTTTCAGTATTGAAAAAATGGCAGGAGAAACAACAATGACGAATGCTGAGCGTTGCAAGAGATATCGTGCAAAAAATAAAGAAGAGTACTGAATAAACGATGCACTGAGAAAAAAAACAAAAAAGAACTGTTTTAAAGACTCTAGATAAAGTAAAATATGAAGAACAAAAAAAGAAAGATAGGGAGAGAAAGCGTCCTTCAAAATTAAAAAAAGTCAAGGTATTGATTCGTCAATTAACCTGACATCGTGCTATAATGGACGTCACCATGGAAAAGGGCCCATGGACGAAGTCGGAGGCACCCTGAAGAACAGCATCTACCGAGACGTGATGTCAGGAAAGTGTGTGATCGACACTCTTAAGCAGTTAGCTGAATATGCCCAAAAGTCAATAAAGGGTTTGACCTCGTTGTATGATGAATTTATGGCTGGAATTGATCTGCCGCAAAAAATTCCAGAAACACTTCAAGTGCACATGATAAAACGACTCTTCAAAGTTCAAAAGGTGCTGTATTTGGAGTTTTTCAAAACAACCAGTGATAGTGGTCCATATTTTACTGAATTTTATGGAGAAGTAGCTTGTGGCCACCCTGAAAATGGTACTGACGATAATCATTTTGGTTATTGTGAAACAGAATACGTCCTTGGTGAGGAGTGGCTTCAATGTCCGATATGAGCCATTTGGTTCCATAAAGACTGTTTTTATGAATAAAATATACATAAGAGTTTCAATTAAATTTTTATTAGTTTCAATAATTCTGCTAAGTTCTGCTATAACTTATTTTAGGAAAATTTTTGCTTTTTATGTCAGACGGAAAATTATTTTAATCTGATCATATCTCGACTTGAGTGATATTTGATAACAAAAATATTATATGTGTTACATGGTATTGCTGCTTTCTAGTTGGTTTTTGAGCATTATTTCGATGGTTCATTTTTTTGTTTTTTTTTTCCGTCCAAAATACCGTCCAACAACTTCTATTTAAAAAATATTTTGTAATTATGAATTTTAGAAGTATGTTATTTTTTTACGACAGGCTATTGTTCAAGATTCAAAATTAATAAATTTCATCAGCATAGACTGATTAGTTTTGATAAAAAACGACTGAGTAAAAGTTCATTTTTTGTCTTTTTTATCGATTCCATCCGACATACTCGGTTTTTGAGCCAAAACTTTTTTTCACTCATTTTCAATCAGTAAAAAAGCTAAGAATCGTTTACCACAACCTCCCACAACTACAGAAACTATTAATTTAATCTATATAGTCTTCAAACGTTTTTGATTAACGGGCAAAGTATCAAATTTCTGTCCGACATAATTTCGTATTTCGTAACATGCCCAAAATGGTAAAAGTAAATATAGTAGGCCATTACATAGACTACTTTAGAGGACTTTTCTAAATGTAATTTTTAATTTGCAATCGAATGCACTAGGTACGAAGTCTATGCGATAAAAATTTGCTGAGGTAATAATGATAATTGTCTAAAATTTCATTTAAAAAAGGTTGGGTAACTGATAAAGCATTATTAATGAAAAAATAGTAGGACATGTCAGAGACTACTTTAGAAGACTTTTAAAAATGTAATTTTTAATTTTCGATTTATTGCAAAGTGCACATTGTAAACTTATGCCTTGCAAAGGGCTTCTTATAGCAAGTTCTAAAATCTTCATTTAATTAAGTAAAAAAGTAGAACAAGGTTGCATATTTTTTAATCAAATTTGCAAATATTATACATTTTTAGTATGTAGAGAACGTCAATTGAAACCTTCTTACTGTTTAGGAAATTGATTGAATTAGAAAACCCCTGAGAAAGCTAATAATCAGAATGATATCAATTTTGCTTACTTATTATTACTTTATATAAATTCTAAGTGTACCACTTAATTTCTTCATTTCTTATACCAAATACCAAATTGAGATTTAACTGATGAAAATGAATAATAGTAGAGAAAAAAATTGAATGAAGAATTGAGGACAGTCACAAAGAATTTAAGTGTGCGAAAAATGGGTTGCTTGGTGTGGTAATACCAGTAGAATAAAAGTTCAGTTACCAACACAGAAATGGTAAGTACAATTGATATCTGCAGCACAATTCTTTTAATTATATCTGAATTGACACAGCGAATGTTTGTTGCACACTTGTAAATACCAATGTTACACGCAATGCAAATGATCAAATTCAATACTTCTATTCCTGTGTATGCAAATGGTCTCAATTTGCAGTAACATGTAGGCTCTAATATTGAGTTTACCTCACAGAACATTAACAAACTTGAGACAATGTAACAAATGATACCTGTATGGAGCATCACAAAAATAACCATTTGGTTTTTCTTAATGTCGAAAAGATAAAAATATATTGGATAGCATACTGCCAGCAAACGACATATTGCAAAAATCGTTACACAAAAAATTGACGTTAAAAATGAAAGACTGGCAACAAAATTTGTGGTTTTGCAAATGTAAGGACTGCTTTCTAAATTTATAATCCCCTGAAACTGCAAATTCTTTAAAATCCCTGTAGAGAAAATGTGTATAATATTAACTACAGCCAATGTCTGGATGATGATCTTTGTTGATATGCTTAGTTCTTTGATCTTTGGTATTGTATAAACAATGAGGAGATTTAATGGAATCATTGTGATTGACAACATCAGAAGAAATATGGCTAAATATTTATTAAAGTATTCTTCAATCATGTTCTTGAAAATATAGATATTGTGGGAAAAATTTTTTTCATTATTTTGTCAATAGGCTCATTAAATTTTAGTTTATCAAACGTAATGACTACGTATAAAATTTCATTTCCTTTTATGATTTTATTCAAATCCTAAAATTTATGCACTTTGAGAAATACTGATAATGTATATGAAATTTTATATATAATATTTATATACGTTAAATATATTTGATTTAAATATAAGTAGTGTGAGACAAATTTTCTTGCAATAGACATAATTATGCCTTTATATTATGTTTTTGAAGCAAGTTTTCAATATGGACTGAAGCTCGTTTTCCATCATTCATTGTTATTTATGGAAATGCTGTTAAAATTCATGCATTACACAAATGGAGCAAGCAAAAAGTTGGCCAAAATGCAGATATCAGTGTTGCTTTAATTCTTCTGGTGATTTCTGCTACCTTTCTTTTATCAGCCTGTGGATCAACTGCTGTTGCAGTAAATTCTTTGTATATAAATGATACAACCGAAAATATTGCAAATATTTACTTTCATTATGCCATCACAAACCACTTTCACTTGTTTAACAGTTCTGTTAATTTTATTTTTTATATTGGTTCTACAAAACCATTCAGAGACATATTTTTCACTATGATTTATTGTAAAAATAAATGTCTACATTTATGATTTAATCCTAATCTCGATTTTGTTATTACAAATTTGGATAAAAAGTGGGCCAAGAATATTCTAGGATTTTCTAATAACTTGATTTTCTATAGATCTGTACTTAAATATCACAAATGCGTATTTTTATGTTTATTTGTGTGCTTAGGAAGTACACAGGAAACCTTGTAGAATAGAGAATATTACAACTAGTGGAAAATTGATTATGCTCTATTATAAACTAAAATAGATGTAAGTAGAAAATATGTGTTATAATCAATTATTTCAGAGCATATGTGTTGGTCGTTGATCCATCTATTAACTTGTTTACTAAATTCTGTATTGCGACGTGGTGAAGTAATCAGGTTTGAAGAGGTTTTTTTAATTCGTGGCAAAAATTATATTGGAATGGAAAATTTCAACTTATCAGCAATATTTTATGTAATATAGAGCATTTTCTTCATTTCTACAACAATTATGATATAAATTTATTGGTTTTCAAGTACCTGAAAATATAGGGTTTAATATTCTAAATACTTTTAATAATAAATTTCATAGAAATAATTTTGAATTTGCACCTGTTTTAATCTTTGAGCCACTAGCGTAGCCAGGGGGGTAGACGGGCGGCACTAAACTGGATTAAATGTTATATATTGATTATGGTTTAAATGTTGGACAAATTTAGTGTAATAGTTGGATAAAAGTGGCATTAATGTGGTTTAAGGGATGGGCTAACGTGGTTTAAATATGGTTTTATGTTTGGGCCAAAGTGGTATTAATTTGGATTTCCGGTTGGCCCAACGTGGTATTAAAGTGGTTTTATGGTTGGGCCAACTTGGTATTAATGTGGTCTTATGGTTGGCCCAACGTAGTTTAAGTGTCATTTTGTGGTTGGGCCAACGTGGTATTAATTTGGATTTTCAATTGGCCCAACGTGGTATTAATGTGGTTCCATGGTTGGGCCTACGTGGTTTAAACATGGTTTTATGGTTGGCCGAACGTGGTATTAATGTGGTTTTATGGTTGTCCCAACGTGGTATTAATGTGGTTTTTTGATTGGACAAGTGTGGTTTACGAGTGGTTTTATTGGTAGGCCAATGTTGTTTTAATGTGGTCTTATGGTTGGCCCAACGTAGTTTAAGCGTGATTTTATGGTTGGATGAATGTGGTAATAATGGGGTTTTATGGTTGCCACAACGTGTATTTGTGATGATTCATTTTTTATCCTGTTTTCTTGGTTGGGTTTTGGTGGTTTGCCCACCATGGTTTATTGGTTGGTAAAAGTCTCATTTTTCGTGGTTTACAATAGTGGGTCCACAATTGGGCCAACGTCATAACCACATTAAAACCACCGTTGGCCCAATGTGGAAATGTTTAATGGGAATCAATTTAATTGTTCATTAAAGTTGGACAAACTGTATTGACACAACGAAGATTACAAATAGCAGACATTTCATTTATAGAATTTTGCGCATATGAATTAAAGTAATTACTATTAAAGTCACCGAATATCTTTAGAGAGTTATAATTATTACATATTTCAGATATTTCCTTGACTTTATAATTTAGATATTCAACTAGATAATTTTTATTTGGATTATAAGTGACGTTTATCAATTCTTTTTGGAAACAGTTCTCTATTGATTTTATTTCTATCCACAGCAAATACTTCATGATAAATTTCATATTCAGATTTACGGGCTGGTTTTAAAGATTTTGGCACAATTATCGTAAGTCCACCACCTCTACCTACTCAATTCTTAGAAAATACCTCAAAAATTTGTCTGTCTGGATTAAACACATTAGGGTCGATATCAGGCTTAAGCCAAGTTTCTGTATTTAAGAAAATTTCATTTTTTCCAATTTTTGTAATCAACTTTAAGAAATCATTTCTGTTTGAATTAAGGCTTCTAGCGTTAAGCTATATATATATTTAATGTTATTAAAATAGTTTTTCAATTCATGTTCAATTTCAGACTCAATTAGAATAGCACCCGGATTTGTTTCTATATCACTAGAAAGGGTTAATTTTAAAAGAAGAAAATACCTAATAATGTGTTTATAAATCAAAATACTGAATTTGGTAGTACATGTGTAGTAATTAAGATGTAAGTGCTTTCTGTGTTGTGTTTGCAAGTGAACATGTATATAGTATAAATGTACATTTCGGAAGACAAAATATACAGGGTGGGTCATAATTCGCGCACCAAAGTATAAAATGATATGAACCTGTAAAATCTGCTTGGTAGAATATATTTTCTTTTCTTTTGGTATGTGATAAATTTTCTTTTATGAAGTAATAAAACTTTTTTGCATTTATCACTTGCTATAATTATTGCTTTGCCTCTTAAAAATTTTTATTTTCATTTCAGGCATGCCTTTAACAATTGACGAACGAGTTGAACTGGTGTTAATGTCTGGTGCTGTTGGCGCCACTAATCAATCTGTTGCCAAGAAGTTTAATCAAAGTTATCCTGACAGTCGACAGTAGGGCGTTTGATGTTAAAATTTCGTGAAACAGGTAGTGTCATAGACAAACCAAGAAGTGGTCCTCCAAGAGTGTCTGCGAAATATGAACATGCGTCATTGAAAAAGTTGAACACAGTCCAATGAAATCATTGCGACAATCGTCTACTGTGCTCATCGTCTCAAGAAGCACCATGAGACGTATCATAAAAGCCGAAAAATTTCATCCCTACAAAATGCAACAATTGAACAAGCTATACGAGGATGATCCAGATCGACGACTTCAGATGGCTACTTGGTTTAAAGATAAGCTGATTGAAAATCCAAATTTTGTGAACCATGATGTTTTGTTCAGTGATGAAGCCAATTTTGTGAATGGCGAAGTGAATAAACAAAACTGTTGGTACTATTCCCTCATTGGATTGATCCTACTAAAGAGGTAGTGTGGTGCAGACTTTGGAAGAGTCATGTTTTGGGAGCATTCTTTTTCAACAAGAAAGTAACTGCCGAGTTATATTTTTTTAAAATGCTACAAAATGCCACAGCTGGAGCGCATCAGTGAAGGAAAACCCCTTTGGTTTATGCAAGATGGTGCTCCGCCTCATTATTCGAATGATTGTGAGAAATTGGTTGAGTGGTAATTTTGAAAATTGGATTGGACGAAGAGGCNGATGGAAAAAGTGAGTTACTTGATAAAATTAATGGAAATTTTGAACATCGACTGGAATTGTGTATCAACGCAAATGGTGAACATTTTGAGCACTTATGATTGTATGAGCGTGTACAAAGTGTTTTTCAGTATATTTCTTAAGCTTGGTTTTAATAAATAATGTTTGTTACTGTCAGAATTATTTCAAATCCTTTGGTGCGCGACTTATGGCCCACCCTGTATAACTAGATAATACATAAAAAAATTTACCATTTTCATTGATTTAGTCATTCTAGAGATGAAGAGGTGGTGCCGGAAGAAGACATTGACGGGAAGAGGAGCTTATGACTTTGGAGTAAGAAACGTAAAAAGTACAGAATGATGAAGCAGTAATTGGGCGAGGATTGAAGTGATTCTTTAGGATCTGAGTCATTTGTTTGATTCCATTGTCAGAAAGATGAATCACATCGTGGGATAGGAGACTACAATGAATGGTTCTTTGTGATAACATGAATCTTTTGAAGACAGGGATGATATTGAACTTGTTTGAAGAGACTCATGATATGACTTCGGTAAATTCATCAATGATGTCATTTTATTGTAAGAGTGAATATTTGGAGACTGGTGTAATTTCTAAGAAGTAGATGAAACGTGGTGAGACTTTAAGACGAATCTGCTCAACTAGATGATTGATACTTGATTTGAATGTTCGAACATAAATAGAGCGTATTGCATCGACTAGACCAATGTTTAGAATGACAGAATTGAGGTGAACTTTTGGATATCCCGAGATCTTTTCAGCAATACGTCTAGAATATTGACCAGGATAAGAATGGATAGAAGGGCTTTGGCTCGGTAGAAGATTATGTGAGTGCACAGTTCGTAGGATGCTGCTTCCAATGATTAATGCAGTTGTACCAAGTTTGATCGATTTTACTTGACTTCATGGTTTGTCAGATTTTCTTCTTGAAGACTGGGGTGGATTTTTGAAAGAAATATAGTGATGTTCAGATGGAGAATCGAATGTTTATGTTAAAAGGATGCATTGATTGAGCAAGCAGATTTGGTAGGAGAATATTATGTTGCAGCATTGGAGACTGAGTTGAGTGAGCTTTTGAAAAGTAGAAGAGCTTCAGCGGCGATTTCTTTGTTGAGGAGAGAGAAAATTTCTTTGCATCTTTGATTAGAGAAAATGCCGCATCAAGTGTCAGTGCACCATCAAATAGCTTTCATATTATTTCTGTGAGCAAGAGAGAATCATTTGGCAGTCGATGAAAACCCTTAAAAACATTTTAAATGCTCCAAAAAATTTAAGACCTAATTTTTATCTGTGTATATATTCAGTGTTTAAGTGTCCTTGGTTATGTTGTCTTTTATGTGTATTTTATTAGAAATAATTTTAATCTGTAAATAATAGTAACATTAGTTTTTAATTTGTAAATTATGTGTAATATAATAACATATAGTCTGTAATTATTGTACATAATTGAAATTTTGTTACTGTGATACCTGGTAATGTATTTTGTAAATGTGTATACATAGAACAATTTGCATTATAAATTTTTTAAAACCTGCTGAGATTTAATAAATCAAAAGCACTTGTGTACTTATGAATTCATATACGTAATAGTGGCAAAAAATCTTTCCAATCTTTAAATGAAATTATCAATGATTTCACAAATGATTTAAGGGAGTTATACTTATTCAAGTTTTTTCAAAACACAAATATTGGTAGAATTCCCAAAGAAAAGCTGTTTCTTAAACAAAAGGATTCTATAATAAATCAGCTTGTAAATACAATGGTTAAAAATGAACTAATGACAAAAGTTGAATTTCTTGGTGCATTTGTCCACTTCACCTTTGAATATATTAGATCTGAGACCAAAGAATTTAGCAAAGCAGAAGCTGACAATTGCATTAAACAATGCCCTGAATTGTGCCAAAACCTGAAAGATGATGCTAACCTTTACTGATTTCTTAAACAGTAAGCATATAGCAAGATAGTTGAATTAAAAAAATTATGTGGCACTTTCCAAATAGACTTTACAAATAGTGATTCATGGGTAAAACAAGTCCAAATCTGTAGAATTAATAATAATAATAATAATAATAATAATAATAATAATAATAAGAATAAGAGTAAAAGCAAATTTATTGCTGAAAAAATAACAAAGGAGATACTACAAATTAATATATATATATGTATATATATATATATATATATATATATATATATATATATAGATAAAATGTACAAAATCAATAAATTTGCGCAATTACTTAAAGGGCACTAATTTTAGATATACGGACTCCATGCATGTAATTGATTGGAAATGCCCAATAACGATTGTTTTTTCAATAATAATAATAATAATAATAATAATAATAATAATAATAATAATAATGAAGATACAACAAACTAAAATATACATACACATATATATATATATATATATATATATATATATATATATATATATATGTATATATATTTATTCAAAAGTTAATTTAATTTACATATATATATATATAATATTATTAATTTACATTAATAAAAAAGGTTTCGACTATATTACTACACTTTATAATATAATGATATTGCATACACTAAAATAATTTAATATCATTCTTTCCTAAATTACATTGTTT
>CABFPE010000487.1:509180-522562 GCA_900660155.1 Hofstenia miamia
AAACATATTGGTACATAGTTAAAAAGGGGGTATAATTGAATAATTATTTATACAGGTATGGCCGTAGTTTTTTTTACCAATGGCTGCCAAATCCAGAATTTCTAAAAAACACCTTTTTTCATATCAAAATCAATAGAAAAGTGTAAAAAGTTATTGAAAACTGATCATTTTGAGAAAGCTGCATATATACTACCCTGCCTTTCTTTACTACTACCTTTCCAACTCATTTGAAACTGGTGATCTCAAAAAATCAAATCCACTATTCTTCTGGAGAAAGAAAGTTTTGGAATTTCCACTACTTTCCACAATTGCACGAAAAATTTTTCTCGTTCAGGCTGCTAGAGGTGAATTAGAGCGACACTTCTCTGCAGCAGGGTGAATTGTCACATGAGACCGAGCATGACTCACAAGTGACGTTTTAGAGTCACTCGTTGTAATGAAGGAGGCAATGGAAAACAATATATATTAGGATTATCTAGCCCTATGCACACTCATTTTGTTTTTAAATACATTTTTGATACATACTCTTTTTTTACTTTGAAATATATAGTTATTACATTCTTGAATATATTTAATTNTATATATATATATATATATATATATATATATTATTATATTATATATATAGATATGTATAGTTATTATATTCTTGAATATATTTAATTAGATTTATCTTGACAGGTTTACACCTATGGACGATATATTCGCATTTTAATAACGAAGAAGAAGCTAATTGTTTTTTGCAGTAAAGAAATCTGGAAATATCAAATTTACCATCGAAAAAGAAAAAGAAAATTAAATTAACTTTTTAGATGTTACAATTAAAAACTATGATAGCAATTTTACATCCTAAGTATATTTTAATAAAACAAAGACAGGTTTATATATACCATTCACATCCTATTTTACTTTAAAATACAAGACCAATACAATAAAGGGTTTATGTGAAGGATTCATAAAAATATCATCGAATTTTCAACTATTAACTAAGAGCCTAGATGCATTATTTTCTACATTCAAAGAAAATGGCTATCCAAATAAAATGTTGAGAGAAATAACATCTAAATGTTTAAATTCAGGTTAAGAAATAAACGACAACAAAAGAAAGACAAACTATTGTGACGATTATGTATACTGGAAGTTATCTTACATTGAAGACAAACAATCTATTAATAAGAAAAAATCAATGTAGAGTTTAACATCATCTAAAATTAGGCCTATTTTTACATCATTACAAACGGATAATATATTTAAGAATAAAGATAGAATCCCAGAATGCTTTGTTTCATCCATCGTTTAAAATATACTTGTGATAGCTGTAACAAGCAATACAGTGGTCAAACAAAACGACATTTTGGTATTCACATAAAAGAACATCTTAACGGACACTTTAAAACAGAAATATTCAATCACTATCATGAATTAANAAGAGCCTAGATGCATTATTTTCTACATTCAAAGAAAATGGCTATCCAAATAAAATGTTGAGAGAAATAACATCTAAATGTTTAAATTCAGGTTAAGAAATAAACGACAACAAAAGAAAGACAAACTATTGTGACGATTATGTATACTGGAAGTTATCTTACATTGAAGACAAACAATCTATTAATAAGAAAAAATCAATGTAGAGTTTAACATCATCTAAAATTAGGCCTATTTTTACATCATTACAAACGGATAATATATTTAAGAATAAAGATAGAATCCCAGAATGCTTTGTTTCATCCATCGTTTAAAATATACTTGTGATAGCTGTAACAAGCAATACAGTGGTCAAACAAAACGACATTTTGGTATTCACATAAAAGAACATCTTAACGGACACTTTAAAACAGAAATATTCAATCACTATCATGAATTAAAGAAAGAAAATTTTGAAATAGCCATGAAAACTAAACACACTAAGATCTCCGAGGCTCTATTGATTAAACAGCATAACAATATATATATATATATATATATGTATGTATATTTTAGTTTGTTGTATCTTCTTTTTAGTTTTTTTCAGCAATAAATTTGCTTTTACTCTTATTATATTGAAAAAACAATCGTTATTGGGCATTTCCAATCAATTACATGCATGGAGTCCGTATATCTAAAATTAGTGCCCTTTAAGTAATTGCGCATATTTATTGATTTTGTACATTTTATCTATATATATATATATATATATATGTATATCCCCACATAGACCATTAGTTGTAGTGCAAAAAGAAAACCATCTGGCATAATTTTTAAATTTGAAATTGGAGACAAATATAGTATTCGAAAAATTCAAATGAATATTATCTTTGCAAATATATTTTGCAACTAAACAAACAATTGGATATATGGGTATTTGAGTCACTTGTTCCTTCTAGTGTTAAAACGGCCTACACAATTTAAATATTATGTAACTTGGTGCGATTTCATTTCTAGCAAAAATATGTATTTCAAGCAAAGAGAAAAGTTATTTTGAAAAATGAATGCATTCATTTAAAATTTCATTGGAGTAAGATAAACAATTAGTAATTATTTTGCAAAATTCTAAAAGTATTTATTAAATTTTACAGCTAAAAATGTTAGATATACGACAATATTTTCTGAAATATGACAATAAAATACATCTTGTTTTACTGGATTTCTGAAAAATTTTGTTTTTATAATATTGAGATTTAAGCCAAGGAATTGACTATAAGCTATATATTAAAAATACTCATTTGAAGAATTTAAAAAATTAAAATATATATGTGAGCAAACTCAATAAGGGAATTGCAAGTACATCTTAAATAAAAATTCTGAGTTCTACTAGTTTCCACATACCCATCGAGCGAAGAATGCTAGTTCTTATGCTGAAATTTGCACAGCACGTGCCATCCCAAAAGGCTAGCATTTGCATTATGGTAGTAAATGAGGTTTTATGTTTCTTTTCAAGTTGACTGCATGCTAAGAATGTAAAAATATTCAACACAATTCCAATTACACTGATCACACAATATACTATACTTAAATAATTTGATAACATGAACAGTAGTTGCTGTTCTAAGGGTAGGAATGTAATATTGTAATTATTGTCTTCCATTTCAAA
This sequence comes from Hofstenia miamia, assembly GCA_900660155.1. NCBI lineage: Eukaryota > Metazoa > Xenacoelomorpha > Acoela > Hofsteniidae > Hofstenia > Hofstenia miamia. The sequence continues at coordinate 512,251 of CABFPE010000487.1, forward strand.
CTATGAGGACGATTTATAAATTTCTCATAAAAATGACTAATACCATTTCTATTGGCTAATTTGTCTCGCAAAAATTATCCTATAGTTGCTGAGACAGTTCTGCAGAAAGTAATATTGTGATTTATTGTCAAATGTCAATGTAAAACCAAACTTAACATTGTATAAAAACAATTTTCAATAAGATATGTTTACATAGCTTAATTATGTTCAATTACTAGCATTTTCATTTCCCACCCCAATCTAATATCCTAAAAGTTATGAATCTCTGAGAAATTATTCTAGTAAAAAGGAATTGAGGCCAAACTAAACCAAATGTTCTACATTGATTTTTTTACAATGTGATTAACTTCCACTTCTCTTGGGAGGTTAATGAATTATAGATTATACATTTATTCTCAACTTTGCTAGTTTCAACAATAACTTCGGCCCTAAGTCTAGCACAGCAATAATAAGAAATTGCTTTCATATATTTTATAAGTCTATTTTTATACCTCAAGTACACGCTTAGTTAACCCTAATTAAGTTTCTGTAAAAATATTACATCTAGGTCTAATGAAGTAGTGCAATTTACGTATGTTCAATAAGCATCAAATATATATATATATATATATATATATTGTGGATGCATAATATTTACGCATTGGCTTACATAATGATGAAGACTTATACATATTCTAGCATCACCAGATTTAGTGTAACAATAAGATAATGTATAGAGCTATAAATTGATGAGAGCTTAGTATCTACTATTGAGTAGGTGACAGATTTCCATGCACCATAATTTATAGAGGGCTGTTAGTGAGAGTTATAAGCAATACCACTGTCTGCGAAACAATGTATAAGTTAATAAATATCTGGACTAAATAGTGTATATTGGTAGAACTGTATAATGGCCTGCTGGAGGAGGCATGAGAGATAACATGGCAATAACTGTCAAACCAAGGCAGGCTAGTGGTCATCAAGAGTATATAACAAGGGATTCTGCATCAGCATAAACACTGGACAGGAATGGGCTTGGACAGGGACACGACTGCCGAGAATATCCTATGGTTGAATTTCCCACTATAAAGCCCCCTCATCTCCATAGCAAGTTTAGCTGCTCATGGCCATCTAATGGATTATAGTAGTTAGAATTACGACCAAGCTATACTGAACTAAAAGTATTATTAATCAATCACTCACACAGCTGCCCTATATATACAGTAAAATAGATGTAAATAACACATAAAAAAACCTGTAAACAGCAGAACCAAATAATAATGTCTGTAATGACGTCAGCAGCATGATTTGATGCGCGGGAACTAATTGAATCATTAATGTAGACTCCTAGTTGGAAACGGCATATGTGCATTGGAAATGAAAGTGTGGAACAAAGAAGGTGGCAATAAATTATGGTGCCAATCCTCCACGCCCACCCAATGCTGCCTTTATGGCATGGAAGAGTGTTTTTCTTGAGACGGTTGCTGGATGAGTTTGTAGGTATTGTCTAAAAGTTTAAGGGTTTTAGTGTCTTCCCAAGTGATATCTGTGATGTCTTCTTCTCAGCTGAGGTATGCTAATGTTTCAATTTGCGTCGTTTTCTGTTTGTGGTAACATGTATATTAGGTGTTTCACCACTGCAGGTATGATGATTGATTGGCATAGGTTGTCAAGTCTTTGTTGAAAGATGTCATAGAAGGATCGATAAAGTTTTCATTCTTTTAGAGTGATCATCAAATTAATTTTGGCGCAGACCAGAAAGAAGAATTGGAAAATCAAGATGAGTGATTGATGGAAGTTAGTATTTTTGTATAGAAAGTTGATGTTTTTTAGTATGAGCTCTTCTGGCATGTGGTCGGGATCATTTATCTCAGCATTGATCATTGTCACTATTTTGATGCGTTTCACCACGTAGTAATATCACAGGCCTTCCTGGAAGAGATTTGCCCAAATGATGTCATTGCTGCCAGCAAATAGGGTTAGTGACTATAATTTCTTTTGCTTAGCTTATTCTTTAGATTAGCTATTTGCTGTTGTATAGGTGGTCCCTTTTTATATATATCTTAGCAGTATGTTTGGTATCTATAAGTAATCAGTTTCCCTGTTCGTGATCTCTTAGTGTATTGGCAGCATCTTTGGATATTTCGGTTCTTTTGAATTTCATGATGCCTTTGGCTGTGTTGTAGTACAGCTTGTATGATGGTTTGTTGTGTTTAATCAGTTTTGACTAATTTATCTTTTGTGAAAGGCGTGATGATTGGATGCCTATTAAGAGAGGTGGGATGCAGAACTCATTTGCAGTAGCTATTTGAGTTTTGAGTAGGTGCTAGAAACCCATGGTCTCTGTCATTTGTGCTGCGCTGAATGTTTCCAGATAATTTAACAATATGTGGTCGATTTCAGCTAGTACATCTAGGTTTGACGTTTTCATTAAAGATTGTTTGTTTTTCCGTGGTATCAAGAATCTAGTTGAAGTGCATTCTACGTTGAACATGATTTGTTGATTGGCAGACATGAGAATTTCGAGTTCAGTTTTTGTGTATGATTCTGTGAACATCTTCATTTTGGTCATCTTGATGTCTGATAATTTATTGGGCATGTACTGAATTGGGGTGATCTGTATTTGAGTTTTTTTGTTGAGTGTGGATTTATCCATTAGCAAGTTTTGGTTTTAAGCTCTTATCAACATTGATGTTTGAATGATTTCAGTTTTTGAAAGTTTTTTTCATTTGTGATTTTATCCAGTATTTGGTGGATTCTGGGTGAGAGTTGTATTGCTGATGTTGAGAGGAGTTTTTATTTTTCTTCTTCAACAGTGATGGTACTTTTAGGAAGTAATGTGATGACTTTTATAGGTTCAAAATGTCCATTGACATTGGTAGCTTCATCTGTGGTTGACATGATACTGTATGTGATTTCAGGATAACTGGAGTGAAGATATTGGAAGAAGTTTTGATGTTTCTCTTTAATATTGTGGTTCCAACAAAGCTGCAGGTAGGACTGAGTTCTAAGTGGTAACCTTTGGAGTCAGTTTCAGATGTAGCGCTCCACATGTATTTTCAAGTGTGAAGATGTAGGAAGTCTAGTTGCTTTTGTGTATTCCGAGGTTGTTTTTTAATATAATGGGTGATGTGTGACCAAGAGCATTTTACTTGTTGATAACTCTGATGAAGTGCTTTTCATATGTGTAGCTGACCTGTGGATATTGCATTAGAGGAGAGGTGATGACATGAGTTTGTTGTATTATCCAATTTTTTACTTTTCTAGAGATGGGAGCTATTGCTATTTCGTGGCTTTTTCTTTGTGTCATTGTGATTCTTTTGGCGTCAATTGTTAGACTTTTTTCTGTAATGATATGGAACAGTGGCATGAATCTGTGTATGAGAATGTCAATTAATATCAGTTTTGTAATGGATTTTTCTTGTTCCACTGCAGTCTGACTAATTTGGTTTTTCTTTTAATGCAGAAGTATTCCAAGTAGCTTTCGAGATCAAGTATGTTGTCTGGGATTGGTGACTTTTCTTTTATATAGATGAAGATTACGTTTGTCTCATATGCAAGGGCTTCAACAAGCATCAGATTGACCATTTTTATGTCGGCTTTATCTATCAGTTTCAGTATGTAATCTTCCAGTTGATATTTGCAATCAAGTGCTTTGCAGCTGTTTCTATTTTTAATGAGTTTGAGAATATTTTTGAACATTATGTCAACTGTGCTGCAAAAGTAGTCATGGCTGAGTTTTTCTGGAAAGTTTTTCTGGGTAGAAGATGATGGTGTTTATCTGAGGACGTTTGGTGGTATTGATTACATTGGGGAGTGCTTCGCTGGCTACTTTGTTTTCAACAATAGAGAGTATTTTGGATATAGAATCGCGGGTTGCTGCCAAGATATTGTTATGTGTGATATATTTGCTGCGTCTATAGACTATGAAGTAGGGGTGTGGAATTTCATCTTCCACTATAGGCATTTGTTCCAGTAAGCTATTTGAAAAATTACTAAATAATCAAATAAATGCATATTTGATATCTGAACATATTCTTTCGAAAAAACAATTTGGTTTCTGAAATGGGTATAGCACTCAAGATGCATTTTTGTCAATATCACAGCAAATAAAATTTAGCATCTAATAAATGTAGTTGTGTTGCCCTTCTCGATTTGAGTAAAGCATTTAACTCAATGAACTTTCACATACTGCAAGACAAATTAATGCATTATAATTTTGATGACAATGCTATAAATTTGATAATGAATTTCCTTATAAATCAACGGCAATGAGTTATACTTAATGGCACAAAATCAAAATATATTACAACTAACCATGTGGTACCTCAGGGCACAGTTCTTGGCCCTATCCTATTTTCACTCTGTGTAAATGATGTAACGAGACAGATAAAAAACAGTAATATTTATCAATATGTGAACGATACCTGTCTCATAAGTACTAATGTAAATGCCTTTAATGCTACAAAAATTCTCCAAAATGACATCAAACAATTAACAAAGTATTTCTCAAATAATCAATTGAACGTAAATATCGAAAAACACAATTTAAAATTTTCTCGCCTAAAAACATTGAACTAAATATAAATCAAGTTCCAATAAAGCAAAATGAATCAATACATTATTTAGGTGTTGAGATTAACAATGATTTAAATTTCGAACAATTTTTAATGACTAAAATTTACAAAATGGCTTCCGGAGTTAGGTATATTTACCACCTGCAAAACGTCTTGAATATATATCACAAACAACTAATAAATTCTTTTTGTTTATCTCAATTTCAATATTGGTCATTTCTCTTTACTAATATAAATTCAAAATATTGCATACTTCTGTCTAAAACTTTCAATTGGTCTCATAACCCTTATTGGTACGGTGATTTTCATATTCCTATTTAGTACACATGCAACATTTTGTTACAATAAAGTAAAATTCAGAAAATGAGGTATATAAAAAATCAAAGAAATACAGAGTAAAGTAAGTTACCAAATTTAATAAAATTGTTGTTTAAGTAGTTTCTAGTTTCTAGCGCTTATGGTATTTGAGCATTTATTGCACAAAGCTAGATATAATCCTGGTCTTAGATTAACCAGGACAAAAAGTTAATCTGGGGATTCATTCTGAGGAAAAGCCCAATTCTACGATTTAGTCCAATGCTAATCCAAAGACCAAAAGCTGTCTCTTCATCATATAATATTATTTATGTATAGACAAGATATGTAATATAGAAAAGAAATTAATAATTATTTTGTTAATAAAGAATCTTCAATTTAGGGCAATATGAAGTGTATGTCAATAATGCAAAATGTATATATATATATATATATATCAAAAGAAATCTCTATGCTGTAGCGCCAACTTGCAATTATTTTCTTTGATGGTCCTAATTTTTCAAGATTCGGCAAACCACTCATCTATTGTGAGAGCTTCGGATGGTAAATTTAAAAGCTTATACATTCATTGAAACACTGCCAAACTTTACAAATGCTGCTAATTTTTTCACTTTGGAGACTCTGTGGGTGATTCAGTAAATTTTAAATCTTATGGACTGCAAAACAAAGTTGAACCTGTTGAAACCCATAAGAGCTTTGTAGCAAGTTTAATATAATATTGATGAATAAATATAATTTATTAAAAAATCATTCATATCAGTGCTAATTGAATTTTCTTCAATTTGAGCAGAATGCATTTCATTTTCACGTATTGTTATTTCAATGTGGCTATATATTTTCATATTTATATATGACATATGTAATGTCATTTGTATCATTGTCTGCATCAAATTCTAACGCCTTAAACATATGAGAAGCAAAAAAAAATGCTTTATGCTTTAGCATATTATTAGTATATAATATTGTAACAAAATATTACACCTATATGGTAAAGGAATATTTAGTATTTCTGATTGGAAAATGAGAGGAGTGCAATTCAAAACATGTCATGAAAGAACATAATTAAGTATTGTAAATATACATTGAAGGAATCGATATCTTTTTGTATTGTGCACAAATGAGAAGCTGAAGTATATTGTTTTGTAACAAAATGTTTCGCCAAACCAGTAAGAGTTAACACACTCAATTTTGCGCAAAAACATGACAGTTCATCCATCTATTGAATTCAATATTAAATATTAGCTCCTTATTACAGAATTCAAATGCATATAGCATCAATATTATTTAAGTGTAAATCTGGAGCACCTTCTCTTTCATTTTTAAAACAATATATTAAGTTAAATGAACGTTCTCAAAAATTTTCATGCTTAGAAAAACATTCAAATAGTTTTCATCGCATAGCAATTAAAATTTATAAATAATTTAAATTATGAAATTAAAATGGAAATTAACTACAAAAATTGAGAAAAAAGTGCAAATATTCCTCTTTCATAGACAATGTATACTTAATGACAATAATACACTACACTCTTTCAAAAATTTCGTATATTATATATGTATATGTTACTATTATTTTGTAATTAGTTTTTAGTTTATAGTCTTGTACCAAAGTTTTTTTGCAATAAATTGATTTTTATTTTATTTCTTCTCAAAGCTTCTTGCTGGTATCCCTCTCAACTCAAGGAACTCACCAGTTCCCAGGGAGTCTGAGAGCTTTCCTCAGGACTCTAGCTGTTCCTAACAATGCTGCCTTCTGTGCTACTGCTCCTCCCCACATTGGTACTCCCAACTCCTCTAAGTATCTCTTATGTTTCTTACTTACTGCTCCTAGTTCTTCTACAACTACCGGGACTACTTTAACCTTCTTCAATTTCCACAGCCTTCCTATTTCCTCTGCCAACTCCCTGTACTTGTCAATCTTCTCTTTCTCCTTGCTTCTTCTTGTCCTTTGGTACTGCAATGTCTATCACTGTTCCCAATCTTTTCTCTTTGTCTACTACTACTATGCCTGGCCTCTGTGCTTCTATCACTTTGCTTGTCTGAATGTTGAAGTCCCACAGTACCTTAACCTTATCATTCTCTATGACTCCCTGTGGCTTGTGCTCATACCACTTGTCTCCTGCTTCTGAACGATGCTGCCTGCTCAAGCTCCAATGTAGCATTTGTCCCACCTTCTTATGCATGAACTTATACTCATTCTGCGCCAATTTCTCACACCCTGCTATCAGATGATCTACTGTTTCTGCCTCTTACTTAGCCTACACTTATCACTTACTTCTAATCTTCTGTCTATATGCTTCTTCAAACAATTTGTTCTTATTGCTTGCTCCTGTGCTGCAATTATCAGTGCTTCTGTTTCTCTTTTTAGTCCTGCCATTTTTAACCACTTGTTGCTTTCTTCTCTATCACATTTTTCTGTGTTCCTCCAGTATTCTCCGTGCATTGTCTTCTGCCTATACATTGTTTGACTCTCTGATTCCATCCTACTCTGGTATACCTTCTTTCCTTCACTGTCAACTCTTATCTTCCTTAACTCCTTAGTGACCTCAAGTAGGTACCCCTTAGGTTGCTTTTCTACATATTCCTTTAGCCCTAGTGCTTCTGTTTCTACAGTTTCCTCCACACTTAGCAGTCCTTTCCCTCCCTTATGCCTTGCCATGTACAACCTATCCACATCTCCATTTAAGTTGAATGCTCTCTCTGCTGCTATTATCTTCATTGCCTCCCTTTCTAATTCCCTCAGTTCATTTTTCTTTCACCTAACTATTACTGCAGAATATCTCAACACCAGCATTGCCCATGTATTAATTGCCTTTATACTATTCTGCCCATTTAATGCTGACTTCAGTAGTACTTTCCTTACTCTCCTCTTGTATTCTTTGATTAACATCATCCTCATTTCTTCATGATCTGTTCTATCTTTCTCTATCATGCCTAAGTAATTGTACCCCTCTTTGACTTCCTTGATCTTATCTCCACTGCTTCTCATACCATCTCCATCTATGCACTTGCCTCTGATCATTGTCACTGTTGCACACTTTCCTAATCCAAATTCCAACAAAGAATCTCTGCTTGCTTTCTCCAATGTCTCCACTTGCTTCTTCAACACCTTCTTTGAACTAGCATACATCTTCAGGTCGTCCATTTACCACAGGTGACTCACTGCTCTACCATTCTTCTCCAAGTTATATCCTATACCTGTCTCCTTTAATTTGCATCCTGTTTATTTGTCCTACATCCCTTCTGCTCCTCTGGTATCAACTTGTTCTGTTCTAAGTAATATGCCAGCCTACTTGAAATCACAGAAGTTAGCAATTTCCAAGTTTTTGGCAGATATGGTATTGGCTTGAAGTTGCTTGCCTCAATACTTTTCTTTGGGTCCTTCTGTATCAGAAATTTCCTTCCCACTACCATCCACTCTGGACACCCACTCACCACACATTCCTCCAATGCTACTGATAGTCTCTAATGAACACTTGTGAACTTCTTCAGCCAATACCTCATCTCTGCCTGGCGCCTTCCAATTCTTCATCTTCTTTAGAGCCTTCTTCATGTTTGCAGTTGTGATCACTTCTTCTTCTTGTCTGAACTCTTTCTGCATCTGCTCACTCTCTATCTCTGGTGTAGAACCTTTTCAACCCTTAATTTGAGCAAAATAGGTATAATTGCTATAAAATTTATCCTTTTCCTGTGTGCTCAGGGATGAGGGATTCAATAATCACTCCCTATCATACATATTAATATTGTTATTACTAGTGTCCCAGCAAATCTGGGTTTGCTAACTATAACATTCTGTTTACATCAAGATTATGTGATGTTACAGGGTCAAAACCCAACACTGGACCATGCAAGAGAAGAAAGTTCCAACTTGGCAAAACTTAGCAACAGCTCCATTCTTTGAGGAAACTTCAGGATTTGCCAATGAGACTCATAATGCAGGAATAGTGTTTTCATTGAATTGGTGTGTTGTGTAACCTAATAATTTCTTGCATTGACTACTCTTGTTATTGTTATTAAGCAAATAAGGAATGATAATGCAACCAGGATGCTTTAGCTTGTTATAATTCCTTACATATAATATCTCTACATTTATAAATATACATGGAGCCCTAGGATACATGTGAGTAACCAATGCAGTTGGCAGAAGGCATGAAATGATTAATGGTCAATAGGTCAAAATACAATCTAATGCAATAACAATGTAAGCCAAGTGGCAGTGATTGGGGCTTATAGGCAGCTCTTATGTGCAATAGGTTTTATTATTGAAAGTAACAAATTTGGATCTAAAAAGGTTTAGCCTAGGTTGAGTTATCAGAGACATTTCTTATTTGTGAATGAATTGAGGGGAAAGCTACAATCTATAAGAACCCCTATTTGTAACATTAACCTAAGAGCACATCAGAAGTCCTGGCTACTGGCTGCACTGCACTTTTGAAAGGCTGGATCATGCAGCTGCTCTTAAATACCTTTAACCAGATCTGGGGACCACCTGCAGACTACTCTCATGCTCGAATTTTTAGCTTTCCATTAAATAATTAAATAACCTGAATACAAAATAACAGAGTAAATCCAATAAAATTCATTCATCACAATCACAACTATTACTGCATATTTATACTAAATTTCTGTAAACAATTAAACAATCAGCAAGTACCTGCTCTTTAATGTTGTTGACGATTTTCCCTCTTTTTCTTTGTCTGCTAATTATTTGTGCAATGTCAGCATTAATTAGCTTATGTGAGTTTGTCTTTTATTATTTTGCCAAACTATTGTCAATATAACTAATGTCAAACTACACTATATAAAAATTGTACAAAATAATCAAATTATCACAACCATATGTTTACAATTTAATTTATTTATTATACTGTTAGTCTCAGTTGTGTCCTTATTTTCTCTTTCTTTGACCACACACATTGATTATGCCACACTGGTCCCTCATTTCCTCATATATTCCCCAGAACCTTACTGCATCCTCAACTGGTTTAGCTGTAAGCTTTTTTCCTGCATCTAGTTCTTTGCAGAATCTTCCTTCTTGGGCCTCAAACTTCATGTTGTCTCTTGCTTGTTTTGCTTTGCCCTATATTTTGCAACTAATCTCTGCTTTAGCTCCTCTCTTGCAGTTTCTATAGTCTTCCCTTTACCTACCCTGCCCCTGCCCTGCACCGCCTTACTTGTCTTGATCTTCCCAATTTGATGCCTAATCATTGCAACTTTATTCTCAATTCTTCTCTCCCATGCTGGCTTTCTGTCTTGCCTTTTCTTCTTCATGTCCATGACTACATTTTTCAGCACTTATTATTATTATTATTATTATTATTATTATTAGTATTATTATTAATATTATTATTATTATTGAAAAAACAATCGTTATTGGGCATTTCCAATCAATTACATGCATGGAGTCCGTATATCTAAAATTAGTGCCCTTTAAGTAATTG
>CABFPE010000487.1:541426-552498 GCA_900660155.1 Hofstenia miamia
TGATAATGCTCCTTTCCGTCTAGCTCTACCAATATTTAATCGAATGTTATCCATCATAATCTGGAAAACAGATATATCTATTTGAAACAGACATTATTTAACTTTCCATTTAAGTTGTTCAGCATTCGATGCCCTCCATCCATGAGCATATACCTGCTGTTTTAAAATACCAAAAAAGTCTTTGATTGGCCAAAGTTGGGGAACACATGGAGGATTTTTTTCTTTAGAGATAACAATGATTTTTAATTCTTCAAATTTTTCCAACGTCTTTTTGGCATAATCTGAAGTCGCAGGTATTTTTTTCTTTTTAAAAGCCTTCACATTTTCATTCTTCAACAATTTGTTTTTATATGATGTGCTAATGCCATATTTTTTAGAGAGCTCGCTTTGAGAAATGGAGATTGATTGCAAAGCATCATTAATCATTTTCTTGCGTTTTGCTTGTGTCATCAACTTTGGTAGACGACCTGAACCCGGGACTCTCGCAGTGTCACAATTTTCTTCGTAACGACGCAAGACTGCATAGACAGTGTTCTGGCCAATATTACAACTTTTCATCATTTTCACCACAGAATACTTAGATGCTTCAGGATTGTTTTGTTTATATTGTGCAATCATCTTTCGACGCTCTTCTTCATTTAGAGATGCCATGTAGAACGTAATTGAAAATTTCTTATACCAAATCAGTTTAAATATTTATTATGAATATTTCTTTGTAGGTTTGTATGTTTTTTGTAGGTTTGCGATTTTTAATTGGATTAAATTAATAAAGAATACATATTACCGATTTTTAGTGAACACCCGTGAAAAGCCATTATAAAATCTCTTACATAATAAAAAGTCAACTTTTTAAAGCAACTACTTCAGTAAATTATAATAACAGTACATACATTTCCATATATAATTGTGGTTAAGATTTCCTTCATAGGCCAAGAAATATTTTCAATATAGAAATGCTTCTCTCAACTGCAGCCGATGTTGCTTGATATTTTCGTAATCTAGCATACCCATCGCGACTTCTTACCATTATAGCAGTAAAACAGTCATCACTTGATATAGGCGTATTTCCAAGATCAAGGGTAGCAATAATAACATCTGGTGGAATTTCAACTCTGTCAAACATTTAACAACTTTGATATTTTATGATAGAAGCCTTAACTGAAGCATTAGATTGTCAACCCTCATATATTTTGCTTGAATAAGCATGGTACAATTCTGTGCCTTGCAAAATCCATGAAATAATGTATATAGTTCTTTTAATATTTTTTCAGCTGCAAGCATACATATCGCCAGTCCTAGAAACGCGTCGACCACTGGGTCGGGTCAGGTCAAGAATTAGCTAGCAATTAAACTTTTCTGGGGTTAGGCCATGAAGTACATTAATTAAAATTGAATGAAATATATATATATATATATATATATACAGTATATTTATATATATATATATATATATATAATATATATATATATATATATATATAGGTTTAGTCAAAAGTCCTCGCCAAATAGAAAAACTTTGTATTTTTTGTTGGGAAATATTTACAATTTAGCTTTTTACTCAAATAGATAAATAATGAAGGGGAATTTATTGTACTCTTCTTAAAAAAGAAATTTCACGTATCTGTATACATATGCATGTATTTTTAATGAAATGCATGTATACGTGTTATCTCGCACTCCTGCATATTATTGATATACAATAATGGTAATGTAAAAAAAAGATGCAAGTTCTTTTCTCCTTAACAAGAAAATTTATAAGAAATGTTCAAAAAGAGAGAGTGCACACTTGCATTATGGCAGCCATGTTTGCAAAAGCAGCATTTCATTTTGATCTTTGAGCAATATTAAATATATAAATATTTAAATGAGATAGAAATTTTATAGGCATATTAAATACCTCGTCTTCTTCTATAGATTTGAGCAAAAATCTAAATTGTAACTTATTCCCAACAAAATATTACAAATCTTTGTTATTTGGCCGGACTATTGACTCACCCTGTATATCTTAATTGGAATATAGCACATTGTTTAACGTTTTCTACTAAAATTGAGCCATCTTCAGAAACATATAAGAGTCAAAGCAAATTTATTGCTTAATGTATTGAAAAAATCTACAAACTAACACATGACAAAAGAAAGATAAAATACAAACAAATATTTAACTACAAATTAATATGTACAATATCTACTAATATAATCAATATTTGAGTGAATTTTTTTGGAGGTGCTCAAAGTTGGATGTATGTTTCGAATGCATAAAGTGTGTTACCGTCCCCTAATGTATACTGTTTTATTAGAGGAAATTGTTTCAATTTTTTTCTAAACATTTTATAGTTTTTTCCTATTCGCGTTTCATAATCTAAATTATTCCACAATTTAATTGATATGTGATGAAAGCCATTATAATTTTTATCTAAACACAAAAATTTTTGCGATCGCTCATCAAATTTAAAATAGTCATTTTGGAAAAGAGAGATGTTTGTAGAGATTTGAATTTATATATGATAGATAGTATATGCAGGTGAATTTGGTAGAACAGAGATATTTTATATTTATTACTATATACTGATGCTTCATTATGCTTTTGTGCAAAGTTTAGAGTTTGTAAACACCAATGACTTTGATAAAAGCATACAATGTTTCGAATTTAGGTTAGTTAAAAGAAAAGAACATTATTGAAAATGAGACAAACAGAAAGCATGTATCAGTTGTTTATGATAATTGCTTGATATTACATTGTATAAGAGATTAAGATATCTAATGCCTGTAGTCATTTTTTAAATCTTATTTAGAAATTTTTCAAATTTTAATTTATTTTCTATGTCCACTCCTAAATAGCTGTCTGATTCACTTTGCTTTGTTGACTTATTATTTATCTTTAGTTCTATATCATTGATTAGATTTCTTTGAGCTTTGGTGAAAAAATTATGAATTGAGTTTTGTCAATATTTAGTTTTAGTTGATTATTTGAAATTAATTTTTTAATTTTCTACATCTGCTTGGAGGTTTGTTGTAGCACCAGAAGCATTTTTGCAGTACTTATTAGGCATGTGTCCTCGGCATATTGGTAAATGTCGCTGTTTCAACATGTTTTTTTATATCATTTACTAAAACTGCAATCTAAAATAGGGCACAGTACAGTGCCTTGGTTTACCCTATGGTCAGTCGTAATATAACCTGATATTTTACTGTTTAATATTACACGCTGCTGTATATTTTTTAAAAAGTTCATGATTTAATTAATTGAGTTAGCACCAAAAGGATAATTTAAAAGCTTGTCTTGCAAAATATCAAAATTCATTGAATTGAAATCTTTCGTCATGCAGCTCTTAGGTTAAGTCTACATATAGGGGTTTTTATTTCGTTGTAGCTTTCCAACCAATTCATTTGTTGTTTTTAACTCATGTCATTACCTAGCCTTTAGGCTAACCATTTTTAGATCTAAATTATTACGGTGTCATAGCAAGCCTTATTATACATATGAGGTGCCTACCAGCCCGAACTATATTACATGTTAATTGTAATTGTCATGCTAGACAATTTTATTTGTGACCTTCAAATGTGACTGTTAAGTCTCCTATTTCTGCCGGCCATATTGATTGTTTACATGTATTCAGAGCGTAGTTATATTTATGTTTATGTAGGGCTATTTATATGTAGGGTTAATAATAAGCTAATGCAGAACAGTTGTGAACTTCATCTATTACATTTGTCAGTAATAACAAGAACAATCAATGAGAGACTGAATTGCTAGGAATTTACAACACACAGTCATTGAGACATTTCCACACCATGAGCTTTGTCTTTGAGTAACTGTCGTTTCCACTGTAATTGGTGATGCCTTACCACCCCATGTTCCTCTTGAGCTACAGTGGTTTGCTTTGGGTTCTGACCCTGAGAATATTTTGCCACTTTCTATCTAAACAAGTTGTTAGTAAAATCTTATCTTGATACGAATGGAAAGCTGGATTAAACGGAATTGTACAGTTGTTTAACAGATTAAATAATGGAAATTGTCATAGCTTTACTGAAATATATCTATAAATCTCCTCATAAAGATTCTACAATAAACATAAACTTCATCTACATAAAAGAAGAGTCACCAATCCCAGACAACATCCTTGATCTCAAAAGCTACTTGGAATTCTTCTGCATTATAAGAAAACACCCTCTAGCTCACACTGTAGTGGAGCAAGAAAAATCCCACAAAACTGATATTAATTGACATTCTCATACACAGATTCATGCAGCAGTTCCATATTATTATAAAAAAGGCCCAGGAATTGACGCAATGCTGTATGCGCAGGCAATTGACACAATGGTGTAGGCGCAGAAATCAGAGATAATAGATCCAAAATACCTCGCCATTGCTGTCACCACAATCAACACGTGATTCGCCTTTAAACAAAATCAAAACATGATCAACAATATAAATGAGCACTGGTCCCATCTAGGAGCAATTCAACATCATTAAGAGCAGTGGCCTAACAAACTTGAATCAACCTCCAGAAAATACAACCCACGTGTAGAAAAACTACAAACAGATATCAGCCAAGCTGTTGATTTAAATTATTAAAAGGATTTCCGTCACAAAATTTTCACACGCAAACAAATCCCAGAAACCACAACAATTTCCACAATACCTCCTATCCATATTCCTCGCCAACAATCACAAATTGGAGCTACCAGTCACCTGAGCCAAAAGAATCACAATGACAAAAACAAAAAGCCACGAAATAGCAATAGCTCCCATCTCTAGAAAACGTCATCACCTCTCCCTTAACGCAATATCCACAGGTCAGCTACACATATGAAAAGCACCTCATCAGAGTTATTTCTTATGCAAATAATAACAATGACATGAACAAGTGTCAGAAGTCACGTGATGGAAATTAACACATTTAAAATTGAACTGAAAATATGGCGGCACTATAATTAATTAATAAATATTCAAAATGCAATTTAATGAAAAATACTGATATTCACTACAGGAACACAAAACAATTAAAACATTACAAATTTATAACTAATCAAGATGTGAATGTCGTCTTTTTCTCTTATTTGTTGCTTACTTGAAAGAATTCACTTTACTATACGATAATAAGGCTTTGTTTTTCAATGTAGACTGAAGATTGTTAAAGAATATATTAACGCATCTTCTATCAAAAATTTGAACAATAAAATGTTCTTTGCAGAAGTTATAAAAAGAATATGAACGCGATGCATGAACAATGATATTGATGGCTTTATAAGCAAGATTATCATTGCCAAGTTGCAAGAATTTCTATTCATTCTCAATTAAAATTCGAACCACATACTGGACAAACTTAAGAACTGAATTATTAGGTACTGTTGTCATTTGCAGGCAATTAGAGCAATCTTTGTAGATCTCTTTTGATTGCACAATATCCAGCAACATACTGAACAACTTCAATTTCAAATTCTGTAATATCAAAAAGAATTATCAGCAGTAGTAGAGTAGGGTTCAATAATCTTCTTTTTAAAAAGTCTTTTAGTTTCAAAATTCTTTCTGAAGGTTCTACTTCATACAAACAAATGAGAAATGCTCCTCCACTCATTCAACGGTATTTGCCAAAATGTTTTTCAAGACGGTCTTGTTGCAGGCGAGATGTTAGAAAAAAACTATTGTTCATATTGTATAATAGATCACAACAAAAATAAATAATAGAAATATTTGTAGTTGCTATTGCAGAGAAAGTTTGATTTGTAAAGCCAGGCAAAATCGATTCACGCCATGCAGTTAGCCAGGATTGGAAAGTTTCTAAAAATGTCAATGTTTCGTTATCAAGAGTAATACGTCTGGCAAAATGAATATATATATATATATATATTTGCAGATCTTCCAAACCACCCAAGAGGTTTCTACATAGTGTGTTGGGCTAAACAGAACGACAGAAGCATTCACTATACATTATGCATTAAAATATACGTACGTTAGTTTTAGTGAAAACAAACGGTGGTCTTCGCCAGTAGGGCAATTATCATTTAGCACAGCTAGGGGAATTCGTAAATCACCTTCTTCGAGCTAAAATTATTTCAAATTCTTTAAGAAAGATAAGAGCCAAACTATTTGATCTTGTCAAGCCTATACAACTAAATAAGTACATTTTGCTGAACAAAACTATATAATCTGTTTCAGTACAATGTAAAAATAGTAAAATATACGTTAGGATACAGTTGCAGAAGTGGTAGTAACAACCCTGATGTTGAATGGCTGGAAAAACCTCGTCTGCCGCTTTTAAAANTATATATATATATATTGCTTAATCATTTTAATTGTCAAGTATTTATCAATCTGATATCAAGCAAATGTGTAAGGCTGCAGTACACCACTTTATAAACTATTTCTTGCAAAGGACTTCTTACAGCAAGTTCTAAAATCCTCATTTAATTAAGTAAAAAAGTAGAACTAGGTTGCATATTTTTTAATCAAACTTGCAAATACTATACAATTTTGGTATGTAGAGACCGTCAATTGAATCCCTTTTACTCTTTTGCTGTTTAGGAAATTGATTGAATTAGAAAACCTCTGGGAAAGCTAATAATCATAATGATTCCAATTTTGCTTACTTGTTATTCTTTTATATAAATTCTAAGTGCACTATTGAAAATCGTCCTTTCTTATACCAAATACGAATTTGAGATTGAACTGATGAAAATGAATAATAGTAGAGAAAAAAATTGAATGAAGAATTGAGGACAGTCACAAAGAATTGAAATGTACGAAAAATGGGTTGCTTGGTGTAGTAATAACAGTAGAATAAAAGTTCAGTTACCAACACAGAAATGGTAAGTACAACTGATATCTGCAGCACAATTCTTTTCATTATATCTGAATTGACACAGCGAATGTTCGTTGCACACTTGTAAACACCAATGTTACACGCAATGCAAATGATCAAATTGAATACTTCTATTCCTGTAAATGCAAATGGTCTCGATTTGCAGGAACATGTATGCTCTAATATTGAGTTTACCTCACAAAATATTAACAAAATTGAGGCAATGTAACAAATGATACCTGTTTGGAACATCACAAAAATAACCATTTGGTTCTTCTTACTGTCGAAAAGATAAAAATATATTGGATAGCATATTGCCAGCAAACGACATATTGAGAAAATTGTTACACAAAAAATTGACGTTAAAAATGAAAGACTGGTAGCAAAAAATGTCGTTTTGCAAATATAAGGACTGCTTTCTAAATTTATAATCCCCTGAAACTGCAAATTCTTTAAAATCCCTGTAGAGAAAATGTGTATAGTATCAACTACAGCCAATGTCTGGATTATGATCTTTGTTGATATGCTTAGTTCTTTGATCATAGGAATCGTACAAACAATGAGGAGATTTAATGGAATCATTGTGATTGACAATATCAGAAGAAATATGGCTAAATATGTATTACCGTATCCTTCAATCATGTTCTTGAACGTTTAGATAATGTGGGAAAATATTTTTCATTATTTTGTCAATAGGCTGTTTAAATTTTAGTTTATAAAAAGTAATGACTACGTATACAATTTTATTTCCTTTTATGATTTTATTCAAATCCTAAAATTTATGCACTCTGAGAAATGATGATGTAGATAAAATTTTTTACATATAATATTTATATAAGTTAAATATATTTAATATAAATATAAGTAGTGTGTGATAAATTTTCTTGTAATAGACGTCATTACAGCTTTTGAATTTGAATGTATACACAGTAAGTTTGTATGAAAAGTATTCTTATCTTATGTGGATAATTACAAACAATATTAATAACTTACTTCATTTAAATACACTGACAATATCTCAGATCAAATGTTTGCCTAGTGATTTCGTTGTAGAAATTTAGATGCTTTATATGAAAACACATCAAATCCTGTTAAGCATACAAGACGAAAATATTCCTTGAATCTTTCTGTTATGAAACACATCATTTACACTATGTCTACATACGATTATTGGCAGGATAGTCCAGTAACTCGGAATTTACACACCATGGAAACTTAGTTTGGCATGTTTGATTTAATACTTGCATAAGAATAAACTAGCCTTATGTTATGTTTTTAATCCATTGTCTTTCAAATAATGTTAACATTTTACATTTCTTACCTAAAAAATATTAGCTTTCCACATCAAAACTTAATAACTAGATTGTTTGATAATGTAGCATAATCCACTAGAAAACAGCAAAAAACTGAATTTGGGGAACAAGATCGAATTATGAATCTATTTAATTATATTAATTTTGTGTTTTCAATTGATTAGCATTAAACCAAGCCATGCAATTTAAATTCAATATTAATTTGTAAAAACAATTACTTGTTACTCGAACTTTTGACAAATTACATGTGGACGTTTACACTCCACGTTGATTTTGTACGCGCCATATTAAAGCAGAAATTTCTGCTAGCTGGCAAACTAAAAAGGTGACAGGTACTTGTTTAGCAGTAAATATGTTTATGAAAAGTTCTATAAATATGTGAAACAATGAGAAAACTGTTGATTGAGAATAAACTCCTTATTATCTACTATTTTTTCTCAGTTTGATTATTAACTAGAATGCGCAGCTAGGTGATTCATGTATTGTGCTGATTGTTAGGCTGTTGTGAGGGAAAGAATGATTTGTTGCCTAGATCGAAACGATGCATATAAGTTAAGTATATGTATAGGGGTTTTTAACTACCGCCTAGCTGGCTATTGATGCTTTTCAATTATTGCATATAGTAACAAACACGAGATAAGGCGAGATTGCCACCCTAGGGATTATCTATCTTTAATTATCTTATTTTAGATCTAAATTTGTTATTTTCCTTGGACTTATAAGGACTGATAATGGCTTTTTACCTATAAAGGTCGTTGTATATGTTAGTATCATCATAGGTTTAGGAAGCTGCTCTTTGTAGTATATCTTAATAGTTTTTAACTCCTTTTTAATATGTTGCAGCTAGTGTCAATAGTCACATTGATCATATTACTACAAATGTAGGGTAGGAAACTGCTATGCTATTTATTAACTAGATTTTTGTATTAGCAGTTAGTGCAATAATACGTTACTAGTTATTACAATGCATCTGAGAATGAGTCATTAAGTTGAATAGTGCTGGCATTACTGTTTATTATCAAATAGTTAGGGTACACATAATAAAACTAAATCAAGTGAGAATGAGCTGAGTCTGTTGATGGATGGAACATTACTCCTTTGTGGAATGGCAGATGGCTTCTTGGTGATCAGATACCGCTTCAGGCAGCAAGCCCATTTTTAACTGGAGTTTCTCTCATGTGGTTACCTAAATAGTGACTTGTTACATGTTGTTCTAATATCATGTGGATCCTAAATATAGTTTAGTCCTGGATAACGAGAAAATGTGTACATGTGACAATGAAAGTTAAATTAGATAGACATTACGCCACTTTTGAGAAACTGTAGATTGATACCACTAAATAGTTATAGATTATTACACATCTGAAGCCTGGGTGATGATTCTACAATAACCATTCGATTTCTTTAAAACTTTAAGAGAATACCATGATAGTATTTTGTGCAGTGACATTTAGGTAGACTAAAAAATTTTGGACATAATAAAGTATTTCATATTTTTGTAAATTGTATATAATTTGTAAATTTATTATATTTTGGAGTCCATAATCCAAAATCTGCATACTCATATGTATATTGCTAACACAATTTTGTCACTGATATCTTACAATTATTGTGTGTACTTAATTCTGTTTACTTATTGTCACTTCTAGTCAACAAACTAAAACTTGCAAGGCTTGAAATGTGTTTGAAAATTTTATACATGTATATTATATATATAGGTTTAGTCAAAAGTCCTCACCAAATAGTAAAACTTTGTATTTTTTGTTGGGAACTATTTACAATTTAGCTTTTTACTCAAATAGATAATGAAGGGGAATTTATTTTACTTTTCTTAAAAAAGAAATTTCACGTCTCTGTATACATATACATGTATTTTTAATGAGATGCATGTATACGTGTTATTGTAGCATCATCCAAAAAATAAAACAGAAATAAGCTGCAAAACGTCTCAGAAGAACTAAGATTGAAAAAGAAGTGATTAAAAAATATTATGATTAAATCAAGTGTGATTATTTCAGTTTGATTTTGTATATTGCAACCAAGAAAATAACATGTGTCAAAAAAGAGATAATTGTATCTGTTGATAAAACGTTTTTGACAAATTGTTGCTACATTATTTTTAGCTGCCATCTTGGCAGACGTTTAAATTTAAATCGACAGGTACTTCTCTTCAAATTACTATAAATATGATTAAAACTATTGTAAGCATTGATAAAGAATTTTACACTGAATTCTATTTATTTTCATCTTATTAATGGTTTGATTATTAATACAATGTCGAGCCAATCGAGCAGTGTTTAGTAGTGGTCTGGATCCATCACAGGGAACGATTCAAGGGTCTCTGTGCCAGATCATGAAAGTGCACTTAAGTTAGGTGTAGGGGTTTTCTCTTGATTAGCCGACTAGCATTTCCAACTACATGTATTAGATAATTAACCTTCAACAAATGGTTGGATAACCAAATGTTAGGGAGTATATTTATATATTTTCAGATCCAAAATAAGTGACCTATAATTGACCGATAATGACTCTACATGTAGTAATTATAAATGTAAGTTAGGAAGTTGTTTGATATTTGTTTATTTAACAAAGCCAATATATTTCAGTAATGGCTACATGTAATATTGAATGAACAACTAGTGACAGTGTCCGGTAGATATAACACTTTCACACAATGGAGATTAAGTCTAGTTGTGTCATGTCTTGAGTACAGAACAAACTAATGTAGGGTACACAACACATAAGCTATCTTGATTGAGCAGTGGAGTGGCACTCAAGCATTGGAAGGAATAGTGAAATTGGAAGTGGAGATCCACTTCAGGCAGACGCCCACTGAAAGATCAATGCAGAGGTTACCGCTTTGGTTCGTCACCTAAAAAGTGAATAGTTAATTGTGGTTATGTAATGTAATAGAAGAAACTAAGCAAGCAGTAACAATTAGTAAATCCTTACCTGC
>CABFPE010000487.1:579389-628612 GCA_900660155.1 Hofstenia miamia
TTTAATAATCATTTGACGTTATTCAGCTTTAGTTGCTTTTTTGGATGATGCTACAACAACACTGATAACCAAACTGATTGTGGCATAATCCATTGAATAACCATGTGTGGTCAAAGTAAGAATAAAGATGGACGTAACTAAGACTAAAATGTAATAATGATTAAAATGTAAACACATGGTTATGATTGATTATTTGATTTGTAAAATGTTTTATGCAGTTTTATATTTAAAATTTACTTGACAGTATTTGGCAAAAATGAAGATGGCCAAACAGCATACTCTAATTAATGCTGATGTTGCATAATTATAAGCAGACTAAAACACAAGGGAAAATTGTAAACAAGATTCAATCAAACAGGTACTAGTCAAGTATTTGATTATTTACTAAAAAAGTGCTATAAATATGTTATGAGTGTTAAGATGATTGATGAATGAATTTAGTTTGGATTTACTTCTTCTCTTGTCATTTTATTTAATAGTTTATGGAAAGCTAAATGTTTAAGCACTAGAGGTAATTGTACAGTGGTTCCCACATATATTTAATGAAATGCTGGAGCAGCCTCACAATCAGCTATTCAATGGTGGTGAGGGCAATAGCTGTAGTTTTCTCAAAGTGCTTTTAGGTTACAAATAGGGATAGGGATTTTTCTCCATTATAGCTTTCCTATTACTTGTTGCTTGTCAGTTATTACGATTGTATTTACATTGCTCTACATGGTTGTTATTCCATTATTGAATCCAAGTCATTTATGGTTTTATATCATAGTTAATATTTCACTATTGAATTTAATTTGCTCATTGTATTACCTCATAGTGATTAATACGCTGGTATTAAATTCAAGTTGCTCATGGTTTTATATCTTAGACCTTTGGCTGACTTGTGCATTCACTTTCTTGCAGATGGCATTGATTGTTTACATGTATGAAGGGCTAGCATGTATTACTATATCTGTAGGGCTATTATATGTAAGGCTTGATAACAAGCTAAAGCATTGTGGTTGCAGTATTCTATTATCCCTACATGGTCATAATAACAAAAACAATCAATGCACTAAATTCATAAGTAGTCACAAATCCACAATCACTGAGTTTCCTATTCACACACTGATCCTGTTAATGGTTTCCACTGCAGAGTTCAAGTGCAAGCTGTAGTTGTGGCTGATCAACATGTCTCTGGAATTGCATTGCACTGCTTCAGGTTTCAACCCTGTCTTCCATCTACTGCTCTCTATCTAAATGAGTTGTTGGTAATTAAGCATTTAGAGAAGCTAATGTTTATTAATATAAGTTAATCAAACAAACACTCAAGTGAAAGGAGAGAATTAGGAACTTGTCAAACTTAATGGTCATATACACTATGAAAAGTAATAAGTTATTGGATTGGCAAGATTCTACATGGCAACCATGACAGGCGCCTGAAGAGCATGCATGAAGAGAAAAGCTATAGTGGAAATATGATTGGTGTGGAGAATAGTTAATTTAGAAGAAAGAAGAGCAGTCCAAACGGTAACAAGTTGTTACTTATTGAACTAAAGAAAAGACAAGCAAGTATAACCTTTGAGCACACAAAAATTTTAGAAGGGTGTCATTAAACAATTGCTTCTAGTTTACAATGAAGATGGTGAATTCACGAAAAAAACAAAGGACAAAACCCAAAACGCAAGAAACACCCCAAAATTAGAGAACCCGAGACAATGCAAATATGTCCCCTGAGAGTGAGACATCCCCAACGGAAATAGTGCTGCAACCAGTGCAAGAAAATGTAGAGTTTTTGATAGTTGAACTGACAAAGATAATAGAGAACAACAATAATGAAAGAAGAGAGTTGACAATACAAATAGAAAACTTAACTCAGCAAATGTTCAAAATAGAAATGGCGAATATTAAGAAAGACAAACGTATTGAGGAGATTATACAAGATACAAGCATAAGGCTGACAGAACAAAGAAATGTATTTCAATGACAAATTGAAAAGTTAATTAAAGCAAACAAAGAGATTAAAGCACAGAGTGAGAAGTTACAACAACTGATGACCCAGATGCATAAGGAAAATGTCAGCCTTAGGGAAGAGAATATCTCAAAACAACTTGAAATTGATAATTTGAAGGATAAAATTTGATTGATATCTTTAACAAACAAAGAAAATCGAGATAAAGAAAAAAGAAAAGTTAAGGTGATAGAAAATATGATAATGCAGGAACCAGAAAAATTAACTGAAACTATACCAGTAAAAGAAACACAGAGTGAAATATATAAAAACTGTGAATCAAAAGATGAATTTGTGGAAAAATTAGTGACAAACATAACTAAGCAAGTAAAAGAAAATTGCAAAAAATCAGGAGAGACAACACCTATATACAAAGAAATGATATTGTCAGAAGAAGAAGACAATGATACACTGGCATGTAAAGTGATACTCCCAAAATTTACAGGAAGAGTGGATAGTTATTCACTGACATTCAATGAATGGATCCAAATGTTCGAGATGAGTACATATTCAAAATATGATTTGTTTTCCCATATCTGTAAGGGACTTCCAGAACCAATTCAACAACAGTTTGAAATAAAATGCAATGCAGACGATTCATTGGAAAGAATGATAAGAAAAGGATTAGGGATACAAGTCACAATGGAAAATAATGCTCGAATTAACAAAAAGTCGACAATAATAAAGATAATGACATCATTGACAATAAATGGAACTAGTAAAATAAGGAAAGAGGAAATTGGAAAACCAAAAGACGAGATTATAAGAATAAAGTTAAAAGATGGGACGATAAAGCAAATAAACAGAAAAGATTTGAAATGCCAGACATGTGGAAAAAAAGGTCATATAAAGAAATACTGCAAACGGCAAATTAATTTTATTGAGGAGGAAGAAGCGTATTTTGATGATGAAGATTTGTTAGAAGACAAAGAGGAGCCTGAACAAATCAAAGAAATAGAAAACAATACTTTAAACTAGAAGGAGCGCCACCTCTGTAAACCATGCACCCATTCTGATTGTTACAGACCTAATCAAAACAAATACAATTACAGTTGTAATCAATGGTGTAATGGTAAAAGCAACCATAGATACGGGAGCAGCAATATCAATAATCACGGATGAATGTACATCAAAGATAAGATTTGAAAGGAAAAATTTACAAAGTGAAAAGAGCAGATTAATAAATGCATCGGGAGATTATATTGATGTAAAAGGAAAACTAACAGAGATACCAATACAAATAGCTAATATGACATTTTCACAGACGTTTACAGTGATTATACAGAAAAAAATTCGCTGCCTTATGAAGTTATATTGGGTAATGATTTCTTAATTGATAATAAGTGTATTATTGACTATACAAACAAAACAATATTGGTGATAAAACAGTTACTGTCAATGATACTGCATTATAATGGAAATAACAATATCTATCATTGAGAGTATGGGATTTCACATTCAGTCAAAAATCAAGTGAATAACTTACAGCCAAACTATTTTTGCCATAATCTTTTATGACATGTTTCTTTTTATAATGATCATTTATAGAACTTTACAAATGAAAATCACTAATTAAAATTGAAATAAAATTCACAATTTTTCACTTTGGTTAGATTAGGTGTTATTCAATTTACATCTTTCTAGATTAGGTGAGGCTGATAAGAATGACTTTAAGCTTGCATTCTGTCACAATAGGTGATGATGATAATGTTGAAAGATGCTTGTATTACTAATGATCAAAGAGGAGAAAAAATGTTATAAATTTCAGACTACTAAGTACATGTTTAATTATAATTAACTAATCTGGTAATTTTGTATCTTTATTAGCAGCTTTTGTTAACACAGTATTTATTATGTAATGCATTATCAGTAATTAATTAACTAAGAGACAAGTTCATTGCACTAATCTTTATTTTAAAACTGGAATCACCACACTGAAAAATGTTATGCAGTTAATTACTCCATTGCTATCTGCACAATTCAGGTGAGATGCCATTTGAGTCAGCAAAATTTCTGTGAGGGAAACACATGAAACCTAAATATATTATCATTAGTCACTTGAATGACTCAAGTGTATAGTATAGATATATTCAGTTATATCCAAAGAGGAACTAACAATTTAATGGAACAAATTGCTGATGAATTTGAATTGTTGAAACAAATACTGTCAAGGATAGGTAGTTACATTCTTTTATGAGCAATTTTGATTGTATTTTATCCACACAGAACTCATCTTATTTATCAATAATTGCTTGTTTCAAATTTGCCACTAAAATTTGTTAGTTACCATATTCAACAGTTGCATCTGTATTGGATCAATAATTACATAAGTACATTGATTGTAACTAAATAAATTCACAAACAAAAACAAAATACTAATAAAAATAATATATAACTAAATATCTAAATACAATGTAAGCAATATTTTCTGTTATGCAAACCAATATTAAAATGCAACATAAGTTTCCTTTAGTCTAAAAGAAGACTAGAAAAAACTAAGTCAAAAATCTAGGTAAAATTACTAAAACTTTTATTTTCCAGCACACACTTATCAACTACCAATTTTGCTTTTTAGTTTGCTGTGTACAGATTTTATTTGTGAATTTTAAATTACACTAGGAAATTAACCTGGGAATTTGCTTGTTTTTCCACTTCTGTGTGTCCTGCTAAAACTAATTACACTTTGTGTCTGTGATTACATCAAAAAGCTTGGTTGAATTGTATTTCACAATTACTACTTAAATGTAATAAAGTAAATATTAGTGCACCTTACAATAATTAATCAATTTAAGTAAAATTTAAGGGCATGTGCCACACTAAGGCAAAGAGTCTCTTTACTTAAAGTCCTATTTTGACACTTTCCTGTTCCTATTTTCTTAGCTGGTTGTCATATAAAAGAGGTGCAAAAATGGTAATAACAAAGCAAATAAGGTTCAATGGCATTAATATCATATTTCAACAAAACCTGAATTAAGGTGTGTCACATTAGAAATTTACAAAGCATAATGAAATTGGGGTACAAGCCTTTGAGAATATTATGGCTACCAATTTTAACTCTTTTCCTTTTACTATACTTTTACTGTTTGTAAGCTTAAATATTAGAAAAGCTGTGGAAATTACTTGATTAATTGCATATTCATAGATACATATCATTCACTTGCTTAGCTATCTGGTTATTTTACAAACTCCATATTTTTAGGTTTAATCATTATCAGCATGGACATGACAGTGGTGTTACCTGAAAAAAATGGGGGTCATTTCAAATTACTGAATAATACCAATAATATAATTTTCTACAAATTTGATTATATTTTCAATAAAAGGCTCATCTTTGGAATCCAAACTTTTTACATTTGTGTTGTATGACCAATTTCACCCCTCCTGGCTACACCTGTGGTACATGATAACTTCTTATTGCACTATAAAGGGTATATGGTCATAGAGTTCTAATCTGTAAAGACAAGTAGGCTCTAGGGAACAATTTCCCTCTTACTGGGAGTGGTTTGCATTAGTTACAGTAGAGCAGAAATTAGCTTATTGAGCCTGCAGCATCATTTATTTGCATGTATCAAACTAGAACTGACATGATTATACCAAGCCAAAGGGGTCTAGAGTTTTGGTTTGTGGTATGTATGTTGGAGAACAAACATATTTGTTGAGACTATGAGATTGAAATTAACAAGTTGAGACTCTAGATAACCACTATTCAATCAATGGCTTGGCATTAGCAGTCAGCCATGAACAAGTGTTGCCAAAGAATGAAATTCATAACTGTTGAACTACACAGTTGGTAACATTAATTTTTGGTTCTTAAGCAAATGTAACAAAAAAAGTCTGACACACCTTTGAGAGCTACAATATAATCAAACTAAAATTACTTGTGCAGGTTATTTACCACCCATAAAATGCAGAAATGTAAATTTAAATAGAAATATATTTTCAAGCTGGTACATAATATTTGAGTTAAATAATAATCATCTACAGTGCAAATTATATTTGCTGATGCAATTATTGACATAAGATTTTAAAATCTTTTTCAAACAGAAAATATATAAATTCAAAGTAAATTATTTTGCTTTTCAAATATAGTTATCTAAAGATCATTTAGCCTTGAAAAGCATATGACTACAGAAAACTTAAATATATAGTATTTGTCTGTAATTTGCTAAAAATAACACAAATTAGTGCTTCAAGCTATATATATATATATATATATACATGAAAAATGCTAACATGCTAAAAAACATTGTGAAACTAAAATCACAAAAGAAATATGCATTAAATCAACTAAGAAAACATTATTAAATAAACAAAGACATCAATCAAGTTTAATTATATTTTAAAAAGATCTTAATCACTAAAAGAAGAAGTTTGGAAACATTTTTCTAAATGCTTGACAATGACACCAATGTTTGTCAAAACATGTCACAATAAAACGTTACTTAAAAAAATATAAATATATAAGACCATTTAATCATTAGAAATATGTTCTCCCTCTATCATTGTTTTTAGCAGATTGCTGTTTAGTGATAATAAATTTTGTTTTCACAAAACGTAATACAAATTTATATAATTGTAATCATGAAAGTATTTTCTAACATTCTCATAAGCAGATGAAGGTTCTCCTAAACTAGATGTCAAATTGGAAATATCAGTCTACAATCATTTAAAAGTTAATAAAATTTGAGCATTTAAGTTTATTCATTTTATTTTTGAACCTCTTGCATTTGTCTAAATAAATGGCAACTCCAATGTACTCTTTGTTTATTTCAAAACATAACACTAAAGATGTCTGTGAGTAGGCTGCAGCTGGATTATGCATTTTGACGCCAATTTTTAAAATACCTCAAAAGCTAACAATGAGGAAATCCTTTGCAATATGTTGACATGCTAACTTTACAGAATATAATAGAACATTGATGAGAAGTTCAAAATGTAACACATAATTTGCCTATTCAGTTTATGACAGTTAAATCTTTTCTGAAGTACAAAATTTCTGAACAAATTATAGTATTAGATTTGCCAAAAGAACTGCAAAATTTGCATACAACCATCTATATCATTTACCAAACATATAGAAGTGAACATACTAACAGTTTCAAACCCTTACATTACATTTTGAATAAAGACTGCAGAAGTTCAAACAAAGTTTCTGAGATGAACTGCACTGGATTTGTCAGCATTTTGTTATATATTGTGAAATATACTGAATTATATATATATATATATATATATATATATATACTGAATTATACTGATTGTAAAATAGATTTTGTGTAACTTATAGTTATTGCTTGATACCATATTTGTAGTTTATTGCATATAATTACATCCTCACAATTAAGATCACACAAATATACAAAAAACTTAGATTAGTAGATTTGTAATGTGTGCATCCACTAAATATTGAGAATTTTAATGCCAAGTTAAAATACGTCATGTTTTATACCTTATTTAATTGATTATTTTAAAGAAAAAATTGAAATTCGCTTCTTTCCACATATAATAATAGTATAATAAAATATGATATAATGTAAGAAACAATATAATGAAAATTATTATACATTATGTAGAATCATGCCAACTCGCGGTGATGGCCATACTTAGAGAAAACTGTTACTTTTCTTAGGTTAAACATAACGCGAGGTTGACACTTTTCCAATTCCTCTCCTTTACTATAAATTTGTGGTTTATTAACTTATTTAATATGCCGGAGCCTTTATAGCTGCCTAGTTAACCAAGCTTATTTAGATAAAGCGGAGAGGTTAGAGAACAGGATCGACACTCAATAGAAGCCACGCACTTCCAGGAACACGTTCGCCATCTGCATCTTACCAATGCGACTGCCAACGGGGTAAAGAGAACAACAATGGAATGGTGAAGTGAATAGTGAACTCAGTGTAATGGGGATTGCAACTACCTAACAATTTAGTGCATTGATTGTTTTTGTTATTACGAACTAATGCAATAAACGAAGTGTCGCAACCGTTCTGCTGTAATAGCTTATTATGAGGCCTTACATTTAATAACCCTACATATAGATGAATAGATAATAGCCCTTTATACATGTAAACAATCAATGCCGCCAGCAAGAAATAAGAACTATAAGTCGGCCGAAGGTCTCCCTTACAGAACATTGAGCAACATGTAATAACTATTAGAGCAACTATATGTAATAAGTTATAAAGACACAATCGTAATAACCATTCCGGTATGACCACTGTTAAATCATTCATCATCATGTAACATAGTAAAGGTTGTAACAAGTAACTTAAGTTCATCAATAGTATAATCAACATGTAAGACTCGTAGGTCGCGATAACACTATCTGACAAGCAATGACAATTAGGAAAGCTATAACGGCAAAAACTCCTACACCTATCCGTAACCTTAGAGTACAACGTTAACTGGAGGTGGGGGACCACCATACAATTACCCTAGCTCGTATACGTTTAGCTTTCCATTTAAATATACAAAATGACCTGACAATAGAAAACTAATCCAAAGTAGATTTGCTCATCAATAATTACATCCGATTCATTATATTTATAGCACTTAGTGATAAACAATTAAACACTCGACAAGTACCTGCTATTCTTTCTTGTTGACAGTTTTTCCCTCGCTTTAATATTTCTGTTAATTTTACGCAACGTCAGCTTTAATTTGACTATGCTGTTTGACCATCTTTTGTTTTGTCAAATACCGTCGAGTATAATTTTAAGTATTAACTGCACAAAACATTTACAAACTGAAATAATCAATCCTATCATGATTTACAATTAATCATTATAATCAATAATAATTTTAGTCTTTGTTTCTTCATTCTTTTCCTCTTATCTTGACCAATCATGATAGTCTTGATAGATTATGTCACACTCCCCCTCCAGCATAGCTAATTAAGGATGACCACTCTCTCTCCGTGTACCATTTCAGCCGCCTTCTTTATTATCTCACCAGCTTCTTTCATGTCCCACGTAACGTTTTCGTACGCCTCATCTTTAGTGATTTTCAGCACTACGTCTTTTTCTGTTGTTAGCATTTTCTTGTGTCTCAGGAACGACGGGTTCTTTAGCGATTTAGCTATTGTACACATACTGCGTAGTTCGTTTAATTTCTCGTTAAATATGTCGTAATGTTTTCTGTAGAGTTTCATGCCCTTTATGGCTATCATCAACGTCATAATCGCATCTATTCTACTAGTGTGCGCCAAATCTGGATGGATCGTTGTATTTGGGTAGAAAAATTCATACGTCGATCATAACGATTTCGAAATTGACGCCTCGTCATAGAATGCACTTATATTCTCCATTACTTCTTCCTCGGTGATGTTTTCCGGCTCGTTCTTTCCTAATCTTACCATAGTAATAATTTCAACTCTTCTCATTACGTCGTAGTAGCGGTATTGTGAACTCCAAAGTTCTCCCCACACAATGTCGTTGATCCCTGAGAATAGTATCACAGTTTGTGTAGATCTTTTTTCGATTTCTGCTCGGACTTTCTTAATCTGTCTGCATATCGGTTCTCCTTCTTTGTATAGATCGTAGGGTGTGACTTGCCCTTCTATAAAGACTCTTTCTTTATTGTCATTTTTCAACAAGATTTCTTTTGACTTTTTGTAGCGTTCGTCATTGACAATTCTTTCAGCTGCTTGTCTGTTGTTGACATATGTGTTTTCCTCATGCCACATTGCTTTAATGGCTTTCTTGTCTTTCAGTCGCCAAGTTGGTAGCAGCATCGGTATGAAAATTGTCGGTGGTGGCGCGCATTTCAATATTGTTGTCATTGTCTTTTCTTCTATGGCCTCGTATGTACCTTGCATTTCTGCTGTCGTGGCCATGCCAAAAGTCGCCGGATAATTATTCTTAGACTTTTTAATATTCTCCCAGAAAGTATCTGTTAGACCATTCTTCATCAAGTTCTGGGCAGTCTCAGGCTTTATTACTATCTTTGACGTAATGCATTCTATGTCCACTGCAATCTGGTTTTGTGGTTCTAATAGTTCGTTGATTTCTTGCCTAGTGAATGCTTCGGTACACAGAACTTTAATTAATGATTTGGTTTCTCTTTCATACACTTTGCCAAATATTCTTTGTACAATATTATTTGTTCTTTCTCGTCGTACCGTGATCTCTACCAGTAGTCTTTCATCGTCCATATCAACCAATGATAGTTTGCTGGGCTCCTGTTCACCCCATTTCTCTATATTGACTTTTTCAATTACTCGCTGCGTATTTGGAGTTAAGGCTATGTTGGTAGATTGTAAAAGTTTTTCTTCCAGTAACATCTCTTCTTTACTTTTACTTACCATTTCAATAATCTCGATGGGGCAATTTTTTCCTTCCTTCCGCATGGTTTCTGAACGTTTGATAATTTTGGTATAAGCACACTGAGGGTAATTTTTCAGATATTTTCTTATCTCTTTTGTGATTACCTCATGAATTTTCTTTTCTTCCACCATTTTTATCGTCTGTAACGTTTCCGCATGCTCTCTTCTGATCAAATTTCGAGTTGTTAACCACAGTTGACTTTTCAGTGCTCTTAGTTTCATGTTAGAAGTCGCACCCCACATATATTTCTTTGTTTCATCCGTTAAAATTTCGATTTCACTTGGACAGATCCCTGTTTTATTTGCTAACTCGATTATGCTGGGTCTTCCCAATGTGTGTTGCTGTACCAGCAGTCTTGTGAAATGTTTTTCGAATCTCTGCTGTACCTTTTTCGTGGGAGACAGCGGTAAAATCTCTACGTTCTGCAATAACCATTGTTTAATATTTGTAGGAATCGGTGCCACAGCTATTTCGAATTTTTTCTGTCGAGCTATCTGTCTCCGCTCCTTTCTCATCATTGGCAGTACCAACTTATCGTTATACGTTAACGCAATCGCTAGTACCCAAATAGCTGTTCTTGCTCTGATCTCTGGGGCATTAATTTCTTCAAACATTTGCGTTTTAAAGTTTCTTTTGGCCTCCATCTCGTACGCTCTTCTGATTTCATATAACATAGCCTCCGTACTTTTGTGATACTTTCTAGTTGGCGATCTTATATCTATCAATGGCCACTCTTCATGCGTAGGCTTTTCTGCTTTAATTTCCGACCATACTGTCGCTATCTTCTCCAAATGCTCAGGTGTTTGGTTCATGCTGCATTTCAGAAACAAATTTCCAGTCTTGATTGCTATTTTAGGTTCTACCATAATTCTCTCTGCTGGTGCTATTTCGTTAATTTGTAAGTCCACTTTGATCAGTTCAGATATTTTTCTTGTACCGCTATCCAACGTGAACAAGTTATCTAGTTTAATTTCCAAGTCTTTTATACATTTTGGCAAGTCCTCTGATTTTTGTGTTACAACTATTATTACCCTCGTCTTGTATGTCTTAGCTATCTTCAGAGTTTCTTCAATGTTATTTTGGAGTCTTCTTGACGCTATTTCAGTGTCCTTTACAAAATACACTATCGTAAGATGGTTCTTATCGAGGTTTACTTGTTCACATTCGTTTATAATCTTGTCTTTGTTTTTGGTTAGCTTCTGTACGTCCTTCATCGTAAACTGTTTGTCAAACGTAATATGGACTGTACTTTTGAAATATGGCCTGTTAAATTGTTCTTTCATATCTTCTTTGTATGCTATTATCGTATTGCATGTTGGACGATTTTTCTTATCTATAACTATTGGAATTGCGTAACTTTCATTTTCTTTGGTGGAAGTGCTGTTTCGTATTAGCCTTTTCGTTTCTGGCGACAGATTATCGTAGGAGTTATATCTCATTTTTCTGTTTGCTATGAAATAGGGATGTATTCTATCTCGTCCTATTTTTGTCATGCGGCTCTCCCTTTCTTCAGATCGTGATGATTTTGTTGTTGTTGATGTCTGTTTGTACGAAAAAATTCCTGAGCTCGTTGTTGTGGGGATTGAACTGGTTGACGGTATCTGCGAAGTATCCATATCAGAGTCATCACTTATCGGTTGTGTATCCCAATCCATAGCTACTGGAGTCCCTTCCTCGCCGCCCTTTAATTGGCTTTGAGTACTCGTGGTTGCTGTTTCCTCGCCGCCCTTTAATTGGCTTTGAGTACTTATTGATGATATTTCCTCTTTGCCCTTTAATTGGCATCGAGTACTAGTGGATGTTGAAGGGGAGTGTGCATAATTTGGTGTTGCCAACCTCACGCCCTTTAATTGGCGATCAGTATCTTGTCGATGGCCCTCATTTACCCGCCTGCCCGTTAATTGACATTTGGTAGAGGGTGATTTTTCCTTTATCGTCTCCATCCTCATACCCTTTATTCGGTAATCAGATTGAGGAGACCTCCTCCTTATTCTTCTTCTCTTGTTGGTAGGTGTCATCTGCTCCGTCGTCATACCCTTTAATTGGTAATCGGACTGTGGAGCTCTCCTTCTCACTCTTCTTCTCATATTACTGGGTGGTGAATTCTCCATCGTCATGCCCTTTATTTGGCAATCGGATTGCGGAGATTTAGTTTTGCTAGTGGAGCTTGCTGATGTTCCCTCTGTCCTCACGTCCTTTAGTTGACGATCGGTCTGCGGGGTCCTCTTTCTTCTCACTCTCCTCGATTTCATCGGTGATCGTTCCGTTCGTTTCATCTTTCCTAAATTCAGTTAATAAATTAATATCCCATATCTCTGGGTCATATTTCATTTTATTTTTCACTGCCCTCTGGGGCATTATTCTTCTTTCAACTTCAGGTTCCCCTTTCTCGGGTCTATATTCGTCTTGAAATTCTTCTTCATGAACGCTATCCAGATCGTCCATTTCTGCATATGTACCATCGTCAACCTGTACAATTTTAAATTCTGCATTTCTGTCAAGGGTTACTTGTTCTATATTTACTGTTGCTCGTTTTAAATTTTGAAAGTGTAATATTCGTCCGTCATTCAATTTATAATTATTATTGGGTAGTGTGTGTGTTACTGTGAATGGCCCTGACCACTGTGTTTTAAGTTTCCTTACTTGATTCACGTCTTGTGTTCTCATTAGAGTATACGCGTAAACCTTGTCCCCTACCCTGTGTGGTTCACCATATATCTTTTTATTGAAGTTTCTTTCTTGCCTTATTGCCGATTTCTTTATGTTATGGCACATTGCTTCGTGGATTCCAGTTATCTGATCTTTTAATTTTCTTATATACTCGTGATCTGGCTTTTCAGAGTATGCATGATATTGCATTGATACCGGCGTTGCCGCTTCTCTTCCGTACATAGCTTTATATGGGGTCATTCCCGTCGTGGAGTGTACCGATGTATTATAGAAATATTCAACTATTTCCAATACTTCTCTCCAATCTCTTCCTCCGACTCTTGACGTTAATACTCTTATCAATTTTATCATTGTTCTATTCAATCTTTCCACTGCTCCATTAGCTTGTGGGTGGTATGCAGTCGTCTTTTCTGTTAATATCTCCATCAGTTTAGTCATTTCTTCAAACAATTTACTCTCAAATTGAACGCCCCTATCAGATATTATTGTTTGCATTGGTCCGAATTTCAAAATCCATTCTTTCATAATTTTGTCTGCTACTACTTTCGCGGTTGTTGAGTCTAACGGTATCATTCGAGCATATTTTGTGAAATTGTCTACTAACACCAATATATACTGATACCCTTCATCATCTTGAGACAATTTTTCCAAATCTACATGAACAATTTCGTTAGGTGCTGTTGCCATAATTTTCTCCAGCGGTGCAGTCTGTACTGGGAAATGACTCTTATTATTTATCAGACATGTATTGCATTTGTTAATAACATCTTCCACTGTTCTTCGAATACTTGTTGTTATAAAGCGAGCATTAAATGTATTTTCTGTTTGTATTATCCCTAAATGCCCGTTTTCGTGTATCTTTCGAACTAATTCCCTTTTGTAGTATTCAGGAATCGCTATTCTTAACGTCTTTCCTTCTATATACAAAAGTCCATTGTTGTTTATTTTCCACTTATATCTTTGGAAGTAACTTTTAGCTTCTTTTCCTAACAACCATTCGTCATTGTTCACTTTATCTCTAATGTCTTTTAGTATCAGATCAGTCTTCTGT
Source organism: Hofstenia miamia (assembly GCA_900660155.1). Lineage (NCBI taxonomy): Eukaryota > Metazoa > Xenacoelomorpha > Acoela > Hofsteniidae > Hofstenia > Hofstenia miamia. The sequence goes on from CABFPE010000487.1 coordinate 593,425, forward strand.
TTTTCAATAATATCCTTTTCGGATATTTCTTCCTTGACTATGATCGGCATTATCGCGTTCCCTTTTTTATCAGTATTAATTTCAGGTAATTCGATGTATTCATTATGTGATATGAACTGAAATTTCTTCTTTTCACCGTCCACCTTTTCCATATCTCTTTGATATTCTGGTAGCGCCGTCCAGAAATCTGCATTTTTATGTAACGTTCCTTTTCGATGTTCTATGTTAAATTTAAATTCATTCAGATATTCAATCCATCGCGATACAATTGACGACTTGTCGCCTGAAAACTTTTTAAGCCACGCCAGCCCACTGTTATCAGTTCTCACTTTAAACGTTTGTCCTATTAGAAAATAGCGAAATTTTTTGATACTTTCGACCAGTGCTAACATTTCTAATTTCGTTGAGCCGTAATTTTCCTCACTCTGTTTTAATTTCCGACTAAAAAATTGTATAGGCACTTCTTTACCGTCTTTGAGTTGACCCAAGCACGCCCCTATAGCAACATTGCTTGCATCACAGTCTAGAATAAACTCTTTATCGTAGTCTGGTGTGTTTAACGATGGCATCTTACTTAATTCATTTTTTATATTAGACAATTGCTCCTCTTCTTTCCATGTCCATTCAAACACCTTATTCTTTTTCAGCAACTCTGTCATTCTACTAGTTTTATGAGCCACATTAGATATAAAAGAACCGTAATAGTTAATAAAGCCCATTATTCTTTGTAAATCCTTTTTAGTCTTTGGACTACTAATATTTTGAATCATTTCTCTGGCATTGTTCTTCATTCGTATCTCGCCTTTTCGTATTTGTCTTCCTAGAAATACGACTTGTTCTTTCAGAATTTCGCATTTCTTACCATTTACTCGTAACCCTGCTTTGTACAAAATTTTTAGCGTTCTATCCAATTTTTCAAGATGCTCTTCAATTGTGTCGCTCGCTATTAGTATGTCATCAATGTATGCGCTTATTCCTTTCTCCACTTGTCTATTGTTCTGTTTCAACACCTTTGTAACATATCTCTGGAATGTCGCTGGTGCGTTACACAGCCTGAAGGCCATATACATCCATTCGTACAGTCCATACGGTGTTATAAATGCTGTCTTCTCAATATCCGAAGGCTCCATCGGCACTTGCCAGTATGCTTTGCAAAGGTCTATGCATGTATAATACTTATTTTTACTGGCTTCATATATAATATCTTCTATCCTCGGGAGTGGATAGGCATCTTTCTTTGTTATGTCATTAAGTTTCCGGAAATCTATGCAGAGTCTGTATTTCTCACCTTGTTTAACAAATACCGTGGGCGCTGCATAAGGACTTTCACTCGGCCTAATTATTTTATTGTCAATTAATTCGTTCAATATTGTGTTGTAATGTTCTTTCAGGTGTTCAGGAACTCTTCTGCATGGCAATCTTATTGCTTCCTCCGTCGTGGTTATTATTTTATGCGTCTCACCAACCGCTTTCCCCACGCTAATTTCTCCATAGTTAAATATTCTAGCATGTCTTTTAAGTATTACTACCAGTTGCTTCCTTTCTTCCACGCTTAAGTGTTGATAGTCCTCTTCTTTTATCTCAGGTATTTGGTATTCCTCAGTTTCTTCTTGTATTATATTAATCGCCTTATTCACCATTGTTTTCTCAGTTTTGATTTTTTTTCCTTTTAACTTTAACGTATCCCTCTTTATATTGACTACATGATTAGTCGCGTTTAACATTGGTATCATTCCTTTGCCGTTTTTCACCACACACAAACTTGATGGTATAGAGATTTTCTTGGTATTTATGCCTTTCTGGTCATATATCATAACCTCAGCCATCACGCAATTTTCCGCCTCTATCTGGCACATCTTCCAATTATTAGGTAAAATCTTTACGTCTTCTATTAATCGGAATTCTATCATTTGTGTTCCCTGCTCTTCTTCGCAAGTTGTTATTACTTCTTCTTGTACCGATATAGTTTTGTTGGTATAGTCAATGATACATTTGTTATCCGTCAAAAAATCATTTCCCAATATAACTTCGTAAGGAAGCGCATTTTTCTCTGTGTCTATCACTATAAATGTTTGCAGAAACGTCGTGTTAGCTATTCTTATTGGTACTTCCGATAACTTTCCTTTGGTATCAATGTAGTCTCCCGAAGCATTAAGTAGTCTACTTTTCTCGCTTTCCAATTTTCTGTTATCAATTCCTATCCTTGCCGCACATTCATCAGTAATAATCGATATTACTGCTCCCGTATCTATAGTTGCTTTGACCATCACTCCATTTATTACAATCGTGATTGTATTAGTCTTTATTAGGTCTGTTACAATTAACACGGGTGCACGTTTTACTGGAGGCGGCGCTCCCTCTAGTTTAAAACATCCTCTTTCGTTTCTTCTGTTTGTTCCATTTCGTCTTCTTCTTCTAACAAGTCTTCATCCTCGAAGTACGCTTCTTCCTCTTCAATAAAATTAATTTGTCTTTTACAATATTTCTTTGTGTGACCTTTCTTTCCACACGCCTGACATTTTAGATCCTTCCTGTTTATCCGTTTCACCGTACCGTCTTTCAATTTTATTTTAATAATTTCATCCTTTAATTTCCCATCTTCGTCTTTTTTAACTTTATTTGTTCCACTTACTATTGTTGGTGTCACTCTCATTGTTGACGATTTCTCATTAATTCGAGCATTGTTCTCCATCATAACTTGTATTCCCAGACCCTTCCTTATCATTCTCTCTAGGGAGTCGTCTGCGTCGCACTTAATTTCGAATTGTTGTCGGATCGGTTCTGGTAGCCCTTTACATATGTGGGAAAACAGATCATATTTAGAATATGTACTCTCTCTCGAACTAAGTTTCAACAGTCTTTCAACTTGTGACATATAATTGCGTAAGTCTTCCCGTTTGTTCATTCTTAAACTATTTAGCAACATTCGATATTGGCTTTTGAAGCTCTCGTCATCATAATATCGTTGGTACTCTCCAATCAATTTTTTATACTCCGATTTCGTTTCTAAATCCAGTACCAAATAGTGCTGGTACGCCGCTCCTCCCAGATATAGAGGAAATCGTGCCGCTGCTTGTTTTTGAATGACTTTCCTTTCCTTCATGCTCATCTCGAACATTTGGATCCACTCCTTAAATGTCGGCGAATAGCTGTCCACTCTCCCCGTAAATTTTGGGAGTATTGCTTTGCACGCTGGTGTCTCACTATCCTCCTCTTCCGATAATATTGTTTCCTCATATATTGGCTTTATGTCTGTTGTACTTTTGCATTTATCCTTCACTTGTTTCGTAATGTTAACAACTAACTTTTCAACAAATTCATCCTCCGTCTGGCAATTTTTATACATTTCGGATTGTCCAGCATCCTCTATTGGTACACTTTCATTTAATTTTTCGCTTTCTTGCATTATCGTGTCTTTAATAATCTTCACACTGTCTTTCTTTTTCTCTTCTGTTTCCTCATTCGTTAGTGTCGTCAGACGAATTTTGTCTTCTAACTCATCTATTCGTAGTTGTTTTAAGATATTGTCCTCCTTCAAGTTCACATTTTCCTCATGCATCTGAGTGATCATTTTCTTTAAATTTTCGCTCTGCATTTGTATTTCTCTATTTGCTTCTGTTAGTTTCTCAATTTGTTTTTGGAAGACATTCCTCTGCTCTGTTAGTCTAGAGCTAGTGTCTTGCGTAATTTCCTCAATCCTTTTGTCTTTTTCGGCATTCGCTAGTTCTATCTCAAACATCCTTTGAGTTAAATTTTCTATTTGTACCATTAACTCGTGTCTCTCGTTCCTATTTTCTTCTATTATTCTTCTTAATTCCATTATCGACAGTGTTGCTCCTTCATCCTCTTGCTGCAGTACTGTCTCTGTTGGGGAAGTTTGACTTTCAGGGGATGTATTAACAATCTGTGGGGTTGTTTGGTTTTGGGGTGTCCTTTGCGTTTTGGCTCTAGTCCTTTGTTTTTTCCTTGAATTCACCATTTTCATAAGTACTAGAGGCAATTGTATAATGGTATCCTTCACCAGTACCATGTACTCACAGTTACTATAGCTCACCATCTTTTTGCTTGTTTCACTTCTTTATTTTGAGTGAGAAGAAACAACTATCTTAACCCACTCATAGTTTCGTAATAGACTTTTGTTCGTAACTTTTCGTACACGTTCACTACTCAGTACACCATCTGTTTCTCTCCTTGTGCACGCTCTTTTAAGCGCCTGTCACGGTCGCCATGTAGAATCATGCCAACTCGCTGTGATGGCCATACTTAGAGAAAACTGTTACTTTTCTTAGGTTAAACATAACGCGAGGTTGACACTTTTCCAATTTCTCTCCTTTACTATAAATGTGTGGTTTATTAACTTATTTAATATGCCGGAGCCTTTGTAGCTACCTAGTTAACCAAACTTATTTAGATAAAGCAGAGAGATTAGAGAACAGGATCGACACTCAAATAGAAGCGGCGCACTTCCAGGAACACATTCGCCAGCTGCATCTTACCAATGTGACTGCCAACGTAGTAAAGAGAACAACAATGGAATGGTGATGTGAATAGTGAACTCAGTGTAATGGGGATTGCAACTACCTAACAATTTAGTGCATTGATTGTTTTTGTTATTACGAACTAATGCAATAAACGAAGTGTCGCAACCGTTCTGCTGTAATAGCTTATTATGAGGCCCTACATTTAATAACCCTACATATAGATAAATAGATAATAGCCCTTTATACATGTAAACAATCAATGCCGTCAGCAAGAAATAAGAAATATAAGTCGGCCGAAGGTCTCCCTTACAGAACATTGAGCAACATGTAACAACTATTAAAGTAACTATATGTAATAATCTATAAAGATACAATCGTAATAACCATTCCAGTATGACCACTGTTAAATCATCCATCATCATGTAACATCGTAAAGGTGGTAACAAATAACTTAAGTTTAGCAATAAGATAATTAACATGTAAGACTCGTAGGTCGCGATAACACTATCTGACAAGCAATGACAATTAGGAAAGCTATAACGGCAAAAACTCCTACACCTATCCGTAACCTTAGAGTACAACGTTAACTGGAGGTGGGGGACCACCATACAATTACCCTAGCTCGTATACGTTTAGCTTTCCATTTAAATATACAAAATGACCTGACAATAGAAAACTAATCCAAAGTAGATTTGCTCATCAATAATTACATCCGATTCATTATATTTATAGCACTTAGTGATAAACAATTAAACACTCGACAAGTACCTGCTATTCTTTCTTGTTGACAGTTTTTCCCTCGCTTTAATATTTCTGTTAATTTTACGCAACGTCAGCTTTAATTTGACTATGCTGTTTGACCATCTTTTGTTTTGTCAAATACCGTCGAGTATAATTTTAAGTATTAACTGCACAAAACATTTTACAAACTGTAATAATCAATCCTATCATGATTTACAATTAATCATTATAATCAATAGGCAGATATGGGTCAGGCGTTACAAAGTTATAATGATTTAAGTCCATGAAAAACTGACCTTTCTTGAGAGTTTCAAAAATATCTATTTTGTATATAAATGGTATAAATTGAAGCCAATGCATAAATGTTTATGCGAAATTTTAATTAAAAGTTTTCTATGTTTTATTTGCATTAGAGGTCTTTCTCTTGATTACTATTTAGTAATATTTCTATCATATTTGTTTCATTAAATGTAAAATTAAGAAAATTTGATACGTAGCCTATTTAATATGAGCATAGATTGCTATTAATTATTGTATCACAAAATGGTTATTTCTGACATGTCAATGTATCTCCACACCAAATTTGGTGTTGATTGAATACATCATTTCCAATATTTTAGGGGGGGTCTGCTACAAAAACGCCCATATGAATAAGGTTAAGTCAACAACATTTTGATCACAATGAGTGGTCCACTACCTCTCTTTCTTAATATAGCAATATTGAAACATAAATACCCACTGGGCCATTGCAGATGGAATTTATGCTTATCAGTTACACTTAGCTAAGTTTCTACAAGGAAGCAAATTGTTTTCAAAAATGCATTCCTTAACATGCAATTCCCTAGACTGTGAGGAATTCCAATAATACAAAATAAAATAATCTTTGTAAAGCACATGTCCTCATGATGGTTATTTTAAGTTGTTGTTTAATGTTTTGTCATTTTTAATGCGAAAATTTAAACTAGGCTTGAAAGAGAATCCAAAGATGTGCTATATTTAACATTTCACAAATTTAAATGAAGAAAAAGGACAAGAAGGAGAGAAAGGAGAAAACAAACATCATTGCTTTGGAATTCACAAATTAATCATAAAAATATTAATAAGAATTAAGGTATCTCTATTTTAATACTCAGTTGTTCGTGCAATCTGAGATTTGTACTTAGTTCTTGATCATGTGGAAACAGGCTACACTCTGGAGAAAAGAAAGATTAGAAAATAATTCAAAAATGAGTTCTTAAGAAGTTACGCTGATATTGAAGTGGTCTGTTAAAAAACAATTAGCTTTACTCCTCTCCAAATAATATCAAATTGCCAACTTTGACGATTTCTAGGTGTAAAATGCAATAGAGGTGTTAGTTGTTCCAATAGAGACAAAAAATAAATAATTTAAACGAGATTGTGGAATGCCTAAAGACTGTAATTTTCGTAATGCATGTAATGTATTACTCCCTTTTAAGAGAATATAATTCTTCCTTCTTTCTTGACATGTCATGAGGATTGGGTAAGCTGTCCATAGCCACATTTGGGATATGATAACCATTCTAGTTTGAAGAAAATCTTGTTTCTATCTAGGACATTGTTGATTTTTAGCATCTCTAGGAATCTGGTAGACCCAGGTAATCATGCCATGCCATGAGCCATTTGGTGCTTAGCAGGGCGTTCTCTGAGTGAAACATTGCAAACTCGGTTTTGGCTGTTAAATGAACTTGTTGCATGTCCTTCATCATTCAAGAAACATATTTTTCAACACTAATTTCCTTGTATTTTGAGAACATCATAGATAGCAAAGTTAGGGCTTCACAACTGAACATAGCTTTGAACAGGCTTACTCCCATTGTGGAGTATACAGATGTGTTATAAAAATACTCTATGAATTTAATTACTCTTTTTCATTGCTTGCCAGTGGCACATGATAGCACTATTCTAATCAGTTTATTAAGTGTTCTATTTAGCCTCTCTACCAACCCATTAGCCTGAGGGTGATAGGTTGTCATGAATTCATGTAATATTTCTAACTCCTTCATGATTGCTTGCATCAAGTTATTTTTGAATTGCTGACCATGATTGGAAACTAATTTTTTCATTGGCCCATATTTTAAAATATATTCTTTTACTATTTTTTCTGCTATGAGTTTGGTGATTGTGCTACTTCACAGGATAATCCCGGCATATTTAGTAAAATGGTCAACCATAACCAGAAGGTACTGAAAGCCCTCAAGTTTGGCTCTCTGTTCAGGAAAATGAGTGGTATTTTGTACAAGACACTTCTCACATTTATCAATGACGTCAATGACCACAGGTCTTATGCCAATAGTTACATAGTGAATGTTGAATGTTTTTTCAGTTTGTATTATCCCTATGTGGTCCCTTTCATGTACTCTTCTTTTGAGATATCTATGAAAATATTCGGGGTTAGAGAGTCTGATATTTTGACTCTTTGCATAGAGGAGGGAATTCTCAGTTAATTTCCAGTTATATTGTTTAAAGTAGTGATTTACCACTGGAGTCATAGGGAAGAAAGGATCCTTGATTCTTTTAATTATCTTGGATAGCACCTGATCATGGTGTCAATGGCGTATTATTTCGTCCTCTGATATCTTTTCATGTACCATTATGGGCAGAATGGCTTTTCCATTTCAATTTGCATTAATTTCAAGAAGTAACTCATACTTGGTGTGTGGAATAAATCCAAATTGAATATTTTCTCTGGCTGGTTTTTCAGGTCTCATTGATAGCTGGGGAGTGCCATCCAATAATCAGCATTGAGGTGTAGTCTCACAGGCCAATGTTGAATGGAAAATGAAAAATCATGTAGATATTCTATCCATCTAGCTACAATATTTGATTTGTCTCCCAAAAACTTTTTAAGCCATGTGAGTGTGCTGTTATTGATACATACTATAAAGGTGTGTCCAAGAATAAAATATTGCAACTTTCATAAGGACTTGACTAAGGCCAGCATCTCACATTTGGTGGCACTGTAATTCTTCTTGGCTGCTCTAAGTTTTTGGCTGAAGTACTGAATGATTCCATCAATTACTTGACTTAATATGCCACTAATGCCTACTGCACTGGCATTGCAATTGACTATAAAGTCTTTCCTGTAGTCAGGTGTATTTAGAGGTGGGATTTTCTTTAGCTCACATTTTATCCATTCTAGGTTATCCTGTTCCCTTCACGTCCATTTGAACTCAGCAGACTTCTTTAACAAATGTGATATATTCTTGGTTTTCTCAGCTAAGTTAGGGATAAACATCCCATAGTAATTAAGAAAGCCCATCAATCATTGTATGTCTTTCCTACTCTTGGGTGTTTTGATCTTATAGATGAAATCCTTGGCAGTAATTTTAATCAATATTTTTCCATGCTCTATTAACCTCTCTAGGAAAGTTTCTTTGGGCTGCCCTAAGGCACACTTATTTCCATTGACCTTGAGACCAACTTTCTTCAGCAGTTCTAAGGTACTTGTTAATTTATCCAGGTGCTCTGAAAAGGTAGTACTGGCAACCAAGATGTCATTGATGCATGCTGAAATCATATAATAGGTCCTCAATCCTTGGAAGAGGGTGTATTTCTCCTTGTTGAAGGAAGACTGTGGAAGCAGTGTAGAGAATAATGCTTCCTTGTATAATGCCACTTTCAATTAAATCACCTAATATCTTCTCATACTCTGCTTTTAAGTTTTTGAGCACCTGTCTCACATGTAGGCAGATGGGTTTATCCTGCTTGGCCTCTATAGCATGTTCTTCCCCTATCTCCTGCCCCACACTAATTGTTACATAATTGAAAACTTCATTCTTACTCTTCAAAACTGCAATGAGTGATTTTCTCCCTGCATCAGTAAGATGGGGATGTGTGGCTTTTGTAACATTAGGGATCTTTACTGGGTTCACGGGCTCTTTAAGATCATGGTGGTACAAATTGATATGCAAGCAGTGTTGATACTTTCTACCCACACCAGCACAACCACTATTTCTAACTGTGAAGTGTTGAACCAGACAGAACTTAGAACTATTCAAGATTGTAACATAAGTTTTCCCACATTAAACATGGCACAGGTCAGGAGAAACAGTAACTCCTTTACAGTATTTCCCTCATTATCCAGCAACCCTTATATCCCAATTAAAGTTGTTGACAGTGAAAACAGCAGCCCTAGTCTAATGCTTTGCTTCCAAGTTCCAAGTACACTGGCTCAGTTAGTTTAAAATAGATCTCCTGCTCAGGAATAGCAGTGAGTTGGGTGGCTTGATGGTTCTTAATAGAAATTGTGTTACTCCCATAGTTGATCATGCAGGAGTTGAATTCCAAAAATTGTTCCCTAAAATGATATCATATGGCAATGGGTGATCCTAAGTATCCACCACAACCAAATCCACTTCAAACCACTCCTTGTTAATTCACATTTGTGTGTCACACAATCATATTTCCAAAGGCATCTACAAGTTTAACCAATGAGGGATCCAGAGCATCTCAACTGATGCACAAATCTGTACAACATTCATTGCTGATGCTGCTCCAGTATTAATTGTTGCATTGACTATCTTTCCATTTACTTCCACAGATATCACATTCTTCCTCATTAAATGGTGATTACAAGAATATCCTACATGCATTTTCCAAGAGAAAGCACTCAATTCAAATTAAACTCTCAGGTGTATTATGTTTAGTTAAATCAACTAAGTCTTCTTTGGAAGGTACCTGAATTACAAATCCCTCTCCATCAGTTATTAATTGGATGGCAGTACTGCAACTAGTTCTCAAATGGCCTTTTTTTCCACAATGAAAACAATGAACCAACGCCATATCCAATTCCTTTTTGAAGGGAGCTTTCTTTAGCAAACTGCTTTCCTTTGTCTTGAGCTTACTGGATTCAGGCTTACTCTTTAAACCAGTTAAATCAGTGACATCTTGATCAATATGGTTGGAATTGTGAATCATATATACAACACTGATAGCTTTCCAAATAATATCATGCAGGCTGTCCTTGGGATTGCATTTTACTTCAAAATGACTATGGATATCAGGGGGGTTGGGGGAAACCCCAACAGATGTACGGAAAAAGGTTGTGTTTGGAGTACTCTGATGACAGACTGCTGAGTTGAAATAATCATTCCACTTGGTTGATATAATTGTGAATGTCATCTCCTCTTTTAAAACACATATCACATAGCAAGGTTTTGTATTGATGTTTAATATGTGGAGCACTATAATGGTCTTCAAAGTAACCAACCAATAAATTGATAATCTGTTTTAGTCATATGATCAAGCATCATATATTGGTTGTAAGCCAATCCACTAAGGTACAATGGAAATTGGGATATGGTGGCTCATGAGATTTGTGGTATTGCTTCATCATTCATTTGAACAAGAAGAACCACTTGTTGAATGACTGTGATACTTCATCAATCTCTCCAGTGAATTTCAGAAGTACTGAGTGTTTGCTGAACAGTTCTTGTCCTCTGCTAGACTCAGGGGAAGAATCAACTTGATATACCTTGTTGCAGACCCAATAGGGATACCAAGATTAGGACTTCCATCAGATATATGCTTATGAACAGTAGGTATATCTGTAGTGCTAACTAGAGCACTAATGACTGGATACAGCACCTGAGGCATCACCACAGGAGATAAAGTAGACACATTAGTGATTGAGGACTGAGTAAAAGTGGGATTGCAATTGGTAAATGAGGTGCAACATGATGCAGAATTCAGGGTAGATGTCATTAACTGTTCATTTTGAGAGTTATGAAGAATCCTTGGTTGGGACAAGAGCATCTGAGCAACTGATTAGTAAGTTTTTCACCAAAATTGTCAAGCATTTTGTAAAAGGCAAAATGACTGACATAATCTTTTGACATATGCCAAAGCAAAGGAGAATCCTCATGCTTCTTAGCAGTGTTTAACTCATTCACCTGGAGCTCTAATGACATTATCAATTCTAACATTTTTATTTCCATTTGTTGGAATGCAACATGTTGTGTGTTGAGCTCAGCTTGCAGAGACTCACTGTGTGCTCACTTTCCATTTGCAGGGCGACTTGTTGAGACAGTGAATCTTTTAGATTCTTGATTTCCATCATTTGTCAATTGAGATGTGGGTTTGGTCAACTGGGAGTACTGAAAGGATGAACAGGAATAGGTGGAGCATTCTGAGTATTAAGGATTCAGATATTATTCCTCTGGGAAACTTGACTGGGAGAATTAAGTAACAACAAATTGAAAAACAATCCAATACTGCAAGGTGTAACATTTGGGCTACCAATGCTTGTACAGGGGATACTCTGTGTAGGAGTCCCAATGCAAGGAGAACAAACAACTGTACAATTAGAATACATTTAGTAATAAACAAGAAAAAATAACACTTCTTAGATAATTAGATAAACTGACATTTGGGAGCACTCTCCCCACTAACCAACAAGCAGAACAGTAAAAACAGACACCAAAAAGGGGCATGGCAGTATTCAGTAATAAATCCATCAAGTAGAAGTACAGAGACAAAAGAACTTAAACAAGTAACACCAAAACAAAACAAGTTAAGAACATCAACTGACCATCTGGCATCAGCAGACAGGTTTCATGACTGGAGTACATCTCCAAACATCACTCCCCCTGCACACAGTTATGCAGAATCATGTCAGGGTCACCATGTAGAATTGCGGCTGGGAACTCTAATTATACTACAGAACTCATTGTCACATCAGAAGGTTGCAGAAGTGACCTGATTTAGCAGCTGTGATTCCATTAAATTAGAATAGTAAGATTTTAAGATAAACATTGTTAATTCATCAAAGTAACTAGTACATCCAGGATGACCAATTTGTTTGGCTTCCAGCTGAAGTGATGTCCACAAAGAAAAGTGTTTAACTTGATTGATCAGTGCTACCCTAATTGTCTCACATTTTACTATCTATGAAAATAATCAGCTCATTTGTTTCTTATCTCTAAGCTCACAAAAAATAGCATGTAGTTGCTGTGCATTTGTGTTAACCAACAGTATAATATCATCACAGTGTAATCAATTATTAGTGCATGTACTTGTTGAAATCAAACAAGAGGTTTATTATTTCTATATGTAGCCTTACACATAACCAAATGTGGTCCACAATTTGGGCTTGCTTACTGTCAGAGTTGCTATGTGTTGCATCAGTACTCAAAAAAAGTACTCCCAAATTGTCACTGGAACTTACACAATTATTATAATATTGAAAAAGAATTTACTAAATAAAAAGGTAGACTGAAGTTGAAGGCTAGATAAAATCTATTGACTATTTTCTACACTGTTTCTCATTATATACATTGTAAATTATTACCTGCCTTTGTTTACAACATAATATCACATGATGATCATACTTCCCTCACAATTTAACTTAAGCAATAATACTACGTAGTACCAAAGCAAGAGGACATTAAACTGTTATCACAAACTAAAATTGAAATAAAGGTTTATGTCATATTGACGTCATTACAAATAGCAAAAATTAAATGAACTATTAATCAAGAAATACCTGAGTGGCTCTACACTATGAATAGGTGAATAGTCTCTGATTATGAAATGTACTTAATTTATGAATAAGGACAAGGTTTTTTCTCAAATGTTTCCTTAGCTGGAAATCAATTTATTTAAATTTGCATATATTAACAAATTTGATAAAGGCTAGCTAGCTTAACCTAGAGATTAACTATACTGTTTTAAATCCAAATTGTTGACTATAAGTGACTCATAATAGGCTGCTATGTTGATTAACTGTAGGATAGGAAGCTGCTACTTTATTAGTAATAATTGTATATTTAATACTATGCAGCTAGTATCATTCTGAGTTGCTTGTGAGGAAGTCCCACACAGTGCAATAAACACAATCAATGTAATTAGAAATGAGAGTAAGTTGAATTGTGTCAGTTGTATTGTTACCACCATACTAATTTAAGTTACATGTAATGTTTGCATTTGAGATGATGCATTGGTGATCAAAAGATGGATGGTTGATTTGATTACTGGTTAATCAGTAGATCAGTATTAAGTGGATGCCCAGTTGAAGATTGTAGATGAAATTTAATTAAATAGTAATTGCTAGATGAAATAATAATCATAGTTAATATCTGCAGTGAAACTATTAGTTAATTAATAGAGACATCATTGGATCCCTTCACACCAATACTGTAGTAGAATCAATTAGCAGATTTATTCATGTGCTAAAATGGCCTGGAAGGTGAAGCTATATGGTGACCATAACAAAGAATCTAAATAACATCTAAGAAAAGTAATAGCTAATCTAACTTAATCTAAAGTCACTGAAGCAATGCACTCAATAAAAATGCTGTAAGTGTGTGTGACAAAAAACTTGCTGAGCAAAAGCAATAAAAAGAAATGCCAAAAATTTTGTTTTTTGAAACTAGGATCTATCTATAACTTAGGATCAAATCACCAAGAATTAAATAAAAATGGAAGAAAACACTGCCAGAAACTAGAAAAATATGATAAATCATACAAAAAAGAATAGTGATAAGAAGACAAAAACAATACCACAAGTAAACCCCTGAACTTTTTTGGCTATGTGATCATCAGTCACAAGCAGTACCTAGACATATAGTTGTGAACTGTCCAGGTGTTGCCTGAAACAAGTCCAAGGGAAATTTACAAGATACTCAAGAAAAACCAACAAAATGAAACAATATTAAAAAATGAAATAAGGCAACTAACAGAAAAGTTTGAAAGTATTAAAAAAGATAGACAATTAATAATTAATGAGTTAAAAAGCAACATGTGTGAGCTTTTGATAGAACAAAAAATTTGTTCCAACAAGATATTAGAAAGCTGATGGAACAGTAACAGAATCAAACATGAAAATAATCAAACAAAATGAGAAATGGGAGATAATGTACAATGAACTCGAAAGTGAAAACAAGCAATTGATTGGGATAATCAGATTCAAATATACAAGATTGAACATCTTAGAGATCAATTGCAATGAATGAAGTTAATGGAAAAGAAAAGAGAATCTGCAGGCAAACAAACACACCAAATATATATTGATGATGTACCTGAAATGGAAATACAGGGGCCAATGATAGAAGACAACTTACACAAAGGGAAACAATATGCTTATGAAGAGGACAACAAACATGAAAGGAGAAAAATAACAGGAAAGATAACACAGGCAGTAGTGAAACAGATAAAAGACAAAAACAAGATAGAATGGGATAAAAAACCAAAATTTGAAAAATTTATACTGTATGAAGAAAGCAATGGTGAAATAGCACCATGTAAAGTACCACTCCCCCAAATTGAATAGGAAAATTGATGGCTATTCCCCAACATTCAAAGAGTGGTTTCAACTCTTTGAAATGACAATGAAAAAAGAAAAGTGACTCAGGAAACAACAGTTAGACTTCTGCTATATCTCACTAGACCAGCATATCAGCATTGCCTAATTCTAGATGCAGATACAAAATGAAAATACAAACTATTACCAGGATATTTCTATAGTACTATCAAAATGAACATTTTAAAAATCAATACAGTATCATACTGAATAGAACAAAAATGAGAAAAAACAACAACATAAGAAATGAAAGCAAAAAGTAATCCACAATGTTGACTCAAGTTTGAATTGATGAAAACCATCAAGGTAATGAGTAGTCCCAAAGGCCAATTCAAGGGCATAGGGAGAAGAAGAGGACTATAAAATACCAGAAATAAAAAATGAAGACTATCAACATTGGAAGAAAATGAAATGAAACAACTGAAAGTATTGTTGGAAAGACAGAAGGATATTAATTTATAGAGAAAATAGTGTGGGACAAGTGATAGGAGAAATGCACAAGTTAGTGACAACCACAGCAAAACCAATAAAGTTGCTGGTGAGGAGAGTACCAGAAAATTTAAAAGATGAATAAATCAAATATTGAATGAATAGATTGACAATATAATAATTTGACCAATTGAAAGTCTATATGAAGCCTCAATGGTTTTCATAAAACAGGAAAACAAATACATGTAATGAATAGACTTTTGAAAGCTAAATGATACCTCATTCATATTTCCTGCTCTCTCCTTATCAACAGTCCCTCACTTCCCCATATACTACCTGTCTAAGCTCTAGCCTTTTGTCTTGCCCTTAGTTTTTTGTAGAATCTGCCTTCTTGTATTTCATATTGTTTCTTGCCAGATTTGCCCTTGCCCCATTCACAGGTTTCTAAGAACTAGAATATGCTTCAGCCCTTCATTTATAGGTTCCATAGTCACCACATTCCCACTCTACATCTATCTATATTGCCTTACTTTTCCTGGTCTTACATATTTGCTTACTGATATTAGTAACTCTATTTGCAATTCAACTCTCCCATGTTTACTAAATGTCTTCCTTAGCATCTTGTCATCTTTTCTTCTTCATGACAATGCATACCATTATCAGCACATACCATGTGCTTGTATACACTAATCTATTTATATCAGTTATAATCTTATCCTCTATCTTTTCTAAGACATTGTTGAATTTTCATGTCTCTACTACTAACATACTTTACTTAACTTCCTTTGGAACTCACAACCTACTTATTTCATCTATTTTTTTATATTTTTACTGTTTCAATTTTTATATCTACTGGGTTCTGCTGCTCTTACTATTACTTCTACCACTTCATATTCCTTCTGCTTAGCCTGTTCATTTCTTCTTCTCATGCAGCTGCAATTTTCTCACTAGTGCATAATGTAATCTGTAATTGTGCTGATTGTTTCTTTTAATCCTCAAACATGCTCTTCCTATCACCACTCATCTGATTTGCTCCTTCTGTAGCTCTGTAATGCTGCTCTTTTCTGCTTATCTATCTACCTGTGTCTTTGTTATTTGCATTAATGGATCCAATAGTGTCAGTTCTCAAGTTCACATTGTTGTTATTATTTTTATTAATATTTTTGTTTATTATTGTTGTTATTATTATTGCTATTATTCAAATGTATTTATTATTCTTAGGGACTTGAATACCCCATATGTCTAATGTAGAATCTTGCCAATCCCAATTTTACAATTAATTAAGAATAACTTATTACTTTTCAGAGTGTATGCAATGATTAATTTGACAAATTCCTAATTCTCTTTTTTTTAGCTGAGTGTTTAGCTAGTTAACTTAAATTAATAAACATTAGTTTTCCTGAATGCTTAACTAACAACAACTTGTTTAGATCAAGCATGGTAGATGGAAGACAGGGTTGAAACCTGAAGCAGGGCCATGTGATTCCAGAGACCTCTTTAGCAGCAACAGCTCCAGCCTTTACTTGAACTCCACAGTGGAAACCACTAACTGGATTAGTGTGTGAATGGGCAACTCATTGATTGTGCATGTATGACAACTTACTAATTTAGTGCAATGATTGTTTTTGTTATTATGATTATGTATAAATAAGGAAGGAACACAACCACAATGCTTTAGCTTGTTATTGAGCCTTACATAAAATAGCCCTACAGATATAACAATACATGCTAGACATTCATACATGTAAACAATCAATGCAGCCTGCAAGATAGTAAATGCATAATTTGGCCAATGGTCAACTATGATATAAAACAATGAGCAACTTGGATTCAATAATGAAATAATATTTATGATATAAAACAATGAGCAACTTGGATTCAATAATGAACTAATACACATGTAGAGCAATATAAATATAATCATAATAACTGACAAGCAATGAGTAATAGGAAAGCTACAACAGATAAAAACCCCTATCCCTATTCATAACCTAAAAGCACGTTGAGGAAACTACAGCTACTGCCCTCACCACCATTGAATAGCTGATTGTGAGGCTGCTCCAGCATTCCTTTAAATGTATGTGGGGACCACTGTACAATTACCTCTAGTGCTTGAACATATAGCTTTTCATAAAACTATTAAATAACCTGAGAAGAAAAGAAGAAGTAAATCCAAACTAAATTTGTTCAGCAATCATTCTAATATTCAGTGAATGTTTATAGCACATCTAAGTAAATTATCAAACACTTGAGTCTTGTTTACAGTTTTCCTTTGCTTTCTAGTTCTGCTTTTTAATTATGCAATGTCAGCATTAATTTGTGTATGCTGTTTGGTCATCTTGGTTTTGTCAAATACTGTCAAGTTATTTTAAATATAAAACTTCATAACACAATTTAAAAATTAAATAATCAATCATAACCATGTGTTTACAATTTAATTATTATTACATTTGACTCTTAGTTACTTCCATCTTTTTTCTCTCTTTAACTACACATGACTTCTGATGGATTATGCTACACTAATATGTCAATAGCTTTACCCAATTTTTGTATCATCAATTTTTCATTAGCAATTAGTTCTTTAAAATTCCTTTTCATTTATTTTCCATGTAAGAGTGCTGAAAAAATTTTGTGATTAACTTTGATCATTGAGATTAATGCAATTGCACTTCTCTCTTGAGTTAAGGAATTCACCTGTTAATACACAAATACTTTTCAAATTTGCAATTTGTTTAGAAGGAATATTTTAAATCTTGAAAGCATCTCCATTTCATTTGTTCTGTATCTGTTGTAACTATATTTTTTGATGTTCCTTATCACTTTCAGCAGTGAATTTCCAAGTTTATATAACAGTATTACTAAATGATACTTTAAAAAAAATCATTCATAGCTATGATTATGAACCAGGAAGTGACTCATTCTATAAAGTGGCAAGTGCTTGATGAGCTTAAAAAATAATAACATAGTATAAAAATGGCAAGATTTCTTGGGAAAATAAAATAATTTGAAAATGTATTTCTTAGTAATGTGATATTCAGGATTCAACTAAAAAGTTACTCTTAAGTACTTAAAATTGTCTACATTTGGAACATTAACAATATTGAGATTAAGGTTTAAAGCTGAAGCTTTACAATTATTATTAAAGAGCTGCAAAATACAAATTTCATTCTATGTCAATTTTGAACAATCCATGTATTCTGAAATATTTAAACAGCTTGATACAATTTGATGCTAAAGATTCAATGGTTATCTGTATAGATTTATAATCATAGAATATATGGGTATCATTAGCTTATTAAATGAAATTACAGTCAATTATTAAGTGCATGTTGTTTACATATATGCTGAAAAAAGGAGGATATAGAATTGTTAACATGAACCATATCTCAGAAAACATTGGCTACTTTTATTCTCTGATATCTAGTCTTCAAATAACTATTTATTTAATTTCTACTATTATGTTTTTCAAAATTTTGCATTCCCAGCACTTCTGTAAAAATTTAGTGTTTGAAAGAAATTAGAGCATCCATTGCCTTGAAGAAAGCATTTCTTAGTCCAGTAGGGCATGCTAATGTGCTATGTTTAAAATATTATCATTGCAAAAAATAATATTGTGCTAAATGACAAAACACAGTAAAAATATAATAAATTCATATAGAAGTTGTGACTTAATTTCAAGACATTGGGACAAATTAAACAATTTCTACATGCTTATCTATTATGGTATTTGCTGCTTTTGCTATATTGGCTATTGTGTATAGTTTTCAAATTAAAAAATTATTTAAAATGCTACTAATTATTCTGTAGTTTGCAGAAATATAACTCCTGCTACATTGATTGCTTGCAGCTGTCTAAAAATTATCAAATGTTTACTCTTACTTAATGAAAGATAGTGATGTGGGAATGATTCTAACAAAAGATAGGCTGATGGCAGATCATTTATGCTATAAAACTTAAAAACAATTACATTTAAAAAAATTGAAATATTTGTTTTGTAAAAATAAAATGCAGAAGACTCATTTTGTGTGCAATTAGAATGTGATGATTGATTGTGTTTAATCTTCTCTAATGTTAAGTAAATGTGAATACATTTTAGAATTGATTATGCTGATTATAATTGTGTAATAGAGATCTTTGAGCTCACTGTAGCATAATGGTGTTAGAACAAAAGGATAATAAAAAGAAGTAACCAAGACTAACAGTAAAACTTGTGATTTAGTTATACTTTTGTACAAACACAATTATTATCTTTTAATTGTTGTAAAACAATTTGTGTAGTTATGAAATTACATTTATAGGCAAAACAGTTTGGCAAAAATCAAAAACATGAAATTGAATCTATCTGTAACATCCTCTACCAGGCATTGTTACTGTTTGTCCTTTGTTACTTTATAACATTGTTTATATATTTTGTGGGTAGGGGATTTATTAACTATATACTGTTTAGCTTTTGGTTATTTCTGTTAACATAACGTAACTAGATTTAACTGTTCACTATTTAGGTGATGAAGCCATACAGCAATCTCTCCAAAGATTGATAGTGGGCATCTGCCCAAAACTGATCTCTACGTCCAGTTTCACCAGTCCATTGATAACCCATTTGGTTCCACCTATAAAATTGCATTTTGTTTTAAATTTTGTTAGCATTTAGCATTTTGTTAATATTTCACTTCATATTAGAACACCCCTATCAACTTGCAAAAAATCGGTGTTTGTTTAAATGTATATTGTGGATGATGAAAATGGGTACTATGGATAAACCTTGAAAATTCATTTACATTGTTATATTTTCATTTATTATGGTGGAGTCGAGAGCAGATGGACCTGACATTGAAAAAATGTTTCCTCTCCTTATAGAGGAAGCATATTATACAGATAGTATGATTTCAAATTTCTAGGAAATACTTTAAAAGCATAAACATTGATTGCTAAGCTTTATGATAATAATTTTCATTATAAAAAATTTTAGCAATTATTTGCACAGTTTAGTTAAGTTAAAAGTTTGTTTGTTTCTTTGTGTTTACAAGTTATTGCCTGTTTGCTTTAAATACAATATTAGTGTTTTTCATTTTCTATATTCAGATATTATGCAACCCAAATGTTGAATGTGCAGGCTATGATATTTTGGGCATCATTTTTATTTTGAAGTAAATTATCAAAATCTATTGTAAAAATATATAATATTTTTGTTAATCTCTTTTTTATAAATTTCATAAGATTACTTGGCATGGAAAGTTAAGATCACTCATATTTAGAAAAGAAATTAAAAATTGTTTTTTCAAAATACTAAAGTGTGAAATTTATGTCACATTCAATGCGTTGTGAGACTTTTTTCATAATGCAACTAAGAAACCAACTAATCTTGCAATTTTAACTGTCAAGCTAAAGAAATCCCATTTTCAATGAGAACAAGAGCCCCAAAAGGTGAGTGTAGCGAGCCTTTCGGCATTTCTTTTATTAAATCACAATTTACTTGATACATATTTCAAAGGATACACCAAAAAATGTCCAAATCAAAATTTTCTCAAAGGGAATAATACTCAAAAGGGAAGTAAAGCAAGCCTTTTGACCATGTCTATTAAATTACATATAACTCTTGATCACCAATTCACATGATACACCAATGCCACCCCTCCAACTTGTACAAATTCAATTTTACTTGTTTGATCTCTAAANTATATATATATATATAAATAATATATATATATATATATATATATATATATAAATAATAATAGAGGGATATTAATGAATATACATTCTCTTACATTAAGATATTGTATCAACTATTATATTCAATTGATTATAATACATAAAAAGTGAATCCACGGTAACAATAATTAAAATTAATTCAGAAGTTTTCTTAGTAATAGCAAGCGCAAATCAATTTCATTTATACTGTAGGTGTCCCGGCGTAAATTTCAAATTACTTAGACAATACACTGGATTTTATTTGCATGTTTTCGAGGGGAATGCTGCACATTTTCATATGATGTACCATAAACATACATTTCTTACTAAGATTTCAATACAACTATTAAAAATTTGAAAATTTTAATTAGAATCCTTTTCCATCAGTGAACGCATCCTAATTTTTAGCAGATAACTTTTGTTGTCATCATTAGTAAACTTTCTTGTAAAAAAGTGCAGTTGATTCAAAAATGCTTCATTTAGTATTTTGAATTATATGCTTAATTTTTTTATTTACAAATTTCTTATTATGGTTTTGGATTTGACGGTACCGAGACGGGCCTGAACATTACCAGTTACAATGGGCCGGGCTGGTTTATGGTTTAAAGGGCCGGGTTTGAAATTACGGCCTGGTTACAACTCTGTATAGCATAATATCCTAATGATTGAACACCTTGCTTCAAATGATTTAATTCATCATACAGCACTCATAAAAATAAGAGCTAGCATACTAGATTGTGATATCAACTACTGAAGGGTAATTAATTTCATTTTTTATGAAATTTAATTTGATCAGGCAAAATTGTAAATCACTATAATTAGCATTTGTTCGCTAGACAGCAGATCGATCAAGTATTACCATTAATGTGCCATTGTCGGACCATCAATGGTCTAAAAGAAACTGATAAATAATATTTTTTGAAAATTGAATTTAATGTTTGATTCAATGCACATATTATATACAATAATAATCATTTTTTGTAAAATTGTTGAATTTTAAGATTTTTATAACTTTATATTTTTTGGTTATGGGTGGCAATTGAATGGCCATTATTAACAATTGATACCATTAATGGACCATTGATTATCCGAGAATGCTTGCTATTTGGGTTATGAACGATTCAGTTTATAGAAACATTATATTTTAGAAGATTAACATGACTTGCCAAGAAAAAACAGTAATTGATAAATTATTATGTACAATGAAAATTCATAGGTTTGCATTATTGTTAATATATTTGTTTTCGAAATTATTATTTTATATCTCTTGTATGTTTTTCAGTACTGTAACAATAGTTTGAAATTTCACTCATTATTCCAATAAAGTCAAAATGCACCATATATTTAAATATTAAGCGACAAATTCAATTCTTACATAAAATAATAAATAGGAATTTTTCTCTAAACGACTTTGTTGAAATCACGTAAAATATGAAATTTACCGAACTGTTAAGCAAGCAGAAATGATTTGTTATAGCGTATTGAAGATAAATATTTGCGAGGCCTTCCGGAGTCTTATCATCATAATAAGTTGAATATACAGCAAGCACACTTGATCCAAATATTGAAAAAAGAAACGTAGCAGAAATGACCAGAAGCAGTACTGCAACTCTAACGTCAGAGTGGCGGGTTTCTTTGTTTTTGCTCCATTGGGAAATCGCTCGGATAATGACAAAATTTCCAAATACAACAATGAATGCTGGCAGCAGAAGACTAATGCCATATTGATAACTGTTGTAGTAAAGGTTATAGAACGGAAGTGAGACAGACGCTCGACACAAACCATTATTTATGGTGAAATAGTACATATGTGGTAGAGCCAAAAGAAACAGAAAAATAGACAGCAGCATGCCAACAATATATGCATTCTTAGTACTTCCATGATTTTTGTAAAATATTGGAAACTTAATGCACATCACACGTTCACATGTCAGTAGCACAACAAACCAAACGCATTCTATGTAGACACCCGAGATGAGAATCCATGTAATCTTGCAGATTGGAATGTTTATATGTTGAACGTTGACTCCTAAACATTGAAGATAAATGTGTAATTTAGGGTGTTTTAATGTACTTATAACCCATAATGCTATATCTAGATTTAATTTTCTATACATCCTAACATGCCATGCTTTAACCTCTACTCATTTTGCATTAACTGTTAATGATCTTCTATTAGAATTTCTACAGTCAAACTTCTATGTTTCATGTTTGCATTTTTTATTTACCTCTGTCCTTCTGTCAAAGTGTTTCTGCTATTTTGTCTCTGCATCCTTTCTTGTCACTTGTTGCTTACTTATTTTTCGCAGTTGTCTATGTTTCTCTGGTATTTCAATGCATTGCTTTCTGCCAGTGGCTTGCTTATCTCTGGGGCTGTGCCTGTTTTCATACTATTTTTTCCCATCAGCCTCTATTTTCCTGTTTACAGCTTATTACTAATTTTCAGTGATTCATTAGCAAAAAGTATTTGAAAAAGCTTCAGCCGGACAATTGCAAATTAAATAATCTATTAGGATTTGGGCATAAATTCAGCACAGAAAATATTAAACAGAATTGAAATCGAAATTTGTTCACAGTGGTTGCTTTACTTAATCTAAGTATAGTACTACGTTCAGGAATTTTGATATCAGAAAAACTTGCCCAGATGATATTCGCATTAATTTCATTTTGAGTCTTCGAATCAATCACAATCAGCGTGATTAATTTACCATATTTTTTTCACAGCGTACTAACATAGTCAGTCTAGGTGTATTCTCACAAGTACCCCTTCATCAGCACCACACCTCAATGCCATTTCAAAATCTTTTACAATGAGACAATTTAGCAATATACAGATTCTACTATATTACGAAGTACTCTTAGTACGAACAGAAACATTTTTTCAAGCAACAGGAAATTGACAACAAGGTAATTTCATATTTAAGTTGAAATATATTGTAGACAAACTCAATTTTCAATTATTTTTCAAATTTACTAATAAATTAATATTAATATTTGTGATAATGAAATTACTCAAGGTACATGCGTAAATGATTAGAAGCATCAGATAACTGGCCTAAGAACTACTTTATAAACTATTATATAATGAATAATTTCTAAAGTAAACATTTAAATTCCTAGAAGCAAACTTGAATGCATTAACAGCACGTTCCTAAAGCTTGCGTGTTTATGAAATTGATAAATTAATTTTAAAACTGACTATAGATTCAAGAAAAGAATAATTTCAAACTAATGTTTTAGGGTGTTCTTTGAACGATATTTTATATTTTTCCAATTGATTTGTCATTAAAATCCATATTATGGCATTGCTATGTCATAGATTGAAGGCTTTTCTCTATGATTGCATATAATACAACATTGACATGGCAAGGAAATTGTTTAACATAGTAGCTTACTATAAACCCATGCTGTAAATGGTCTTTATCAATTTAAAAAATGATTTTGAATAATTACATAATATAATTTAGAGTTCATTAGTTAAAATTGAAATTTTCTTTCATTGAAGCTGATTTGGCAAAAGTTTCTTACACAGTCACGTTTGAAAACATTTTGAAAAATCAAAACAAAGGTTGAGTATTAAACTATAGAAAATTTCGTCGAAAATAATATCTTCAATTAAGGTGATATTATAAATAAAATTATGTTTTTTTGAAAACTTAAATTCCAAATTTCATGAATGTTATGAAAATCATATAAACATTTAAATGATAATTACCCATTGGACGAAGTATACCAGTTCTTATGCCAAAATTTGCACATGAAATTGCATCCCAAAATGCAAGCATTTGCATAATTACCGTAAACGATGTCTTGTGCTTTTTATCAAGTTTACTGCATGTCAACAATGTGAAAATGTTCAACCAAATTCCAATTACCCCAACCACGCCATTTACAATATTCAAATAATTGGATATAATGAATCGCGGTTGCAATTCTAGTGGCACAAAAGTAGAGGTATAATTCATAATGGAAGTCCATTTTGAAAATAATAGCGGAAGACCTAGTGTTTTATCAACATGAATTCACAAACATTTTTTGATTGGCCTTTGATTTTATCCAATAATTTCAGAGTTTACTTAACACTACATTATTAACATTTAGCATTAGCTATACTATGCTATATTTCGTTAAAGATGATTAGATAATAACACAATTTGCTCGTTTTCGTAATAATATTGGACAGGCATCACAATGCTAAAAATTAATCACTTAATTTTTTTATATTCATAAATTGAGTATTAAAACTAATATTCTAATTTCTTACAGCGATATTATATATTTGCCTTCAATATATAATAGAATGTATTTTTTTGAATTTTTTAATATTAATTCATATTTCAAATGTTCATGGAAACTAACTACTGTAATTTTTTTCATCTAAGGTCAAAGGTAAAATGACAATATTACATCATAGAATATACCGACAAATTTGTATTATCAATTTGGAAAACCATTGAAAATTAAAAAAATTTAAAATGGTTGATACATTTTTCAATACAGCATGCAATCGCTATTTTTTTTTCTTTGATAATTTTCGGCCTATGTAAAATTTAATGCGAAGATTTACCTGGAATGTTGTGTCTTGTTTAGATGATTAGTAATTTACATTTAATGTGATTAATGTCATTTTCTGGATAAAAGAATTTTTCCTATTAATACATTTAAATTATATAACATTATTTTACTCATACTTCAAATAGTGAATTTGTAATAATAGTACGAATGAAAAATAAACGCCAGTTCCTATAATAGAACTTTTGTATTGGTTTACATCATATAAAGGTTGTTGTGTCCCATTCAATATTTATCTGATAATTTGTATGAAATCCCTTTCTTTAAGTATGTCAAGTAATTCAATTTCAAAGAAGTGATAATTGAATTGAGTTTTCATTTGCAATTTAAACTGAAATTTGATGCAGTGCGTTGCAGTGAATATTGAGCATTGTAGCTTCTTATAAACAAAAGCAAATTTCAAAGACTGGGGCATAATCAGCTAATGCAATAAAAACTCGAGCATACCGTGTAAATGTGCAAAACATGACGGAAACGGATCTAATTTTACTACCTTTCAGACCGAATGATACATTTTACCTTCATCATGCACCCGTACCGGATACGTCTTCCTAAATTTCACCTAATGTTATTCGACTTGCTCATTTAGGTCCGGAGAGTGAATTGCACTGTTCAAGAAACATTTGATATGATTAGCCCGATTCAAAACTAGTCCTAACAAAATGACGTTAATAAATTATATAAGTAAGGAAACGAATAACTTCACAGTTTACCAATTTCATATAAATAGTTATTGCAACAATTATTGATTGACATGATATGACCCGATTTAAAGACGTTCCAACCATGGTGTATGCCTAGCATATACAAAAATGCTACGTATTTATAGTAGCATTGAAATGTAGCAATTACTACTATTTCACATGTTTTATTGGACTTAAAAGAATAGCTCAAGTAAAAAAAGTGGCCACTTTTCAAAATTTGATTATCGTTAGTTTTCACACTGGTACAAATAATAGTTAACAATATTGCTAAATACTCAAAGAATTTGTACCATACACAACCTGCTTATATCACGATTCATGGATCTTAGAACAAGATGAAGCAAAGAATATTTTACCAATTCAAGTTATGCAATGGCCACAAATTCACAAGATCTAGTGCCCATAGAGAACGTGCCGCAGATTCTGAAGGATTTTCTCGTGAAAAAAAATCCCACAAATCTGAAAGAATTAAAGAGTTGAATCGCAACACCAAATAACTCAAGAAGTTAAAGTCCGTATAATTGATTCAATTTCAAGACGTTTGACTGCGTGCCACGCTTTGCATGGCAAACTTGTCAAATAACTTTGTCATCAGGTTACAAGCAGACAAAAATTTTGTTTTCAAATATATTTTATAAGCCTCTATTTGTCAAAAATGTGATTGTAATGTTGCTACTTTTTTTACTTGAGCTAAAATAATTCTGCATAGAATAAATTATAGTAGCGAAGTTCGATTGATTAAATAGATTTCTACACAATGATACTACATGAAAGCAATTTTATTAATATTAAAAATACTGTGAGGCATTACGGTTTGAAACTATAATTTATGTTAATTGGAATCACTTAAATAAAAAATGTCTAAAAACTATGTGAAAACCACATTTTCATGCTCATAAATTTGGACTAGTTCTAAACAAATGGATTCAGAGTGGGTTAGGTTCTAAAAACACTTTCGCCGCATTTTTATAAATTTTCCTAAAAATTTACTATTAAATTGCATAATCAATAGAAAACAAGAATATGAACATTTTACAATGCCACCACAGCGGTGATAACGAACTGCACTGTATTTGTTAATAATCAGGGCAAATCCGTGAAACAATCATATGATATTCTTTGCAAAGTTCTTTCATTAATTATGGTTAATGTGATGCTACCTAATCTTTGAGACATAGTGTTGAATTGGATCTGAAATAAATGTCCAATACATGTATGTATGGCGTCAGATTTTTTTTTCAGAATTCATGTAACATAAAAAATTGCAGAATTACGTTTTCTCATAGCCTAGTTTAAATGATGTCTTGGGTTTTGAATATGTAAGAGTTTTCGCCTTTTCCAAGTATATTTGTACTGTCAAACAAGTGTATTGCAAGACTTCCCTTAATTCAAAATGGCAGCCTTTTGCAGAGGTACTTTAACATAATAAAGGTTTTTTTTGTGAAATATTTATGCACAATCCAACCAATATTAGCAGTTGCATAATAAATGCAGAATAAAATTCAGTGAACGAAGTACATAAACGTCTGCTGTTGGTCATGACTGTGAAATCCTGTACTACCAGTATTAGACTTCTTATCTATCATAGGTGATAATGGATTAATTGACTATAAATGTTACTTTACAGTTTTTAATAAAGCATTTTGTATCATTCTTTTATCTTAATTTGCTTAAGACTGACAAAACATTACAGCAGTGAGATAAAGAGACTTAATAAAATGAGATACAATATTAAATTCAGTTAGCATTATGTAAATATGTAATTAATAAGTTGAATCTAAGTTGACTACACTTCTCCTCCTCAGTCATTGGTGATATAAGCATTTTAGAATAATTAGTAAACTTAGAATCGTTAATGTTTATAGAAATTGACTTCAGTTTTATGTAGTCAAGCAAAAGCAAGCGCATCATAGAAATTAAACCATGTATCTAAACTTGTTTGTAGAAGGATAAGAGTTAAATAATAATTCATGGTAAAGTTAGTGATATTCCATCATCGATCCTAAATTTGCACCATCTGATTTAACCAGTGCAAATTTAGAATTTAGTTGATTACGAGCATTTAAGTAATTTCTGCAATTTAAAGTACCGGGATATTTAAGAAAAGAGAACTTAACTCTACCTAAAACTTTATTGAAACT
This sequence comes from Hofstenia miamia, assembly GCA_900660155.1. NCBI lineage: Eukaryota > Metazoa > Xenacoelomorpha > Acoela > Hofsteniidae > Hofstenia > Hofstenia miamia. The sequence goes on from CABFPE010000487.1 coordinate 621,503, forward strand.
AAATTATAATACAACATAGTTTCCTTCAATAATTGTATACTGGTATACTAAGAACACTAGAATCACTTACATGTCTTATTTATATCACTAAATTTTCAAATTTATCTTTTGGCATGTTTCAGATAAAAATCAAGTTAATAGCTTTCAGCTCAACTATTTTTTGCTGTAATCTTTTTATGACCTTGTTTTATCACAATAATCATTAATAGATTTAGAAATAAAATGCTCTAAATAAAATTGAAATTAAAATTCGCTATTTACACTCTGGTGCCTTTCAGTTTGCACTTTTCTATGTTAGGTGAGGCTGATACGAATGTCTTTCCACTTCCATTCTGTTACTAGACACATGAGAATGTTTTTCAGTAGAACATTGTTTTTTTACAAATATTTATTCTCATGCCTACAACTGTATTACAATAAATACTCAGTGATTTCTATTCTCATGCAGGCATCAATTCAATAGAATTTCCCTACATAGTCCATTAGCATATCATCCAATAGACAGAGAGTTTGCTAATTGGGTGAAATGCTCTCTAATAATATTTTTTTAGATTGATTTGAAAAATCATTGGCAATGAAAAACACAATGATCAAAACATTTACTTGATAAAACATGATCAACAGTGTATAAGCTAACTACAATCACTATGTGTGTATAATATTTTAAAAAAATAACTTTTCAGAACACATTTTGATTTATTGCATATAATATACATATATTTTGAAATTATTTAAAATATATTAAAATGACTTCATTGTTGATTCAGTGTTGGATTAAATGTTGAACCATCTAATCAAGTATAGTTTTATTGTGTGTCTGTGCTACCACATGCATCTAAAATAAACGTAATTGTTTTTATTTCTACTCTGATATATAAGACTGCCTCCAATTTGGTGAAGGAATTCATAGAGGTTTGGGGTCTTTTATCCAGTCAAAAATCAAGTGTCGCAACTGCATCCTAACTCATCCTATTGATGTCGCAGGTGTCTCATATCCTAGTGAGACGCTTTTAGGATGCTCATGTTCTGCAGATGTCTCATTAGGTTATCCCTGATACATCTCATGAGATTACATTGATATGCCATTTCAGAATGAATTTATAATTCAAGCAATGTAAAAATAATTTATGCAAAATGTCAGCACTAACTGAGAACTGTTTGAAAATTAGTAAAGCTCCTTTTTACTTTATAATCTTTTATGTTGCATCAAAAAACTGATTTCAAAATTTATTCAAAATTGAAATGTTTCATTTAAATTTATTATTGCCAAAATTATGACCAAATTGCTAAAGAATATATGCGATGTTTTCAAGCTAACATTCATAAGAAATATATCAGTAATTACATGTCTTGTAATGTAATTCATTATCAATACTGGCGGTATTGTGTTAGTTTTTGATAGTTTTGACAACGCAAAATGTTTTTGTGTTTCTAATTGCTTTGCTGTTTGCATTGTTATATGCATCTGTGACAAGCAATTGGGTCTGCAGAATCTTATGTGTTCTTTGTAGCAGCTTGATCATTGCTATTTAATAAATTTGCTAATGATAATCTGTTATATGCACTTAAAACACATTGAAATAATGTATTTTGCTGTTATAAATGGTGTCGTTGTGAGGGTCATTAACCTATTGTGCTTTCCGCTATTCTCAAAGTATCTCATTGCGATACAATCTCAAGCCCATCTGCTGAGACAGCCTGAGAACGTATTTTTGAGACACATGGTGTCTCAATGAGACATCCTAGAGATAGTATTTTGGACGGACATTAAGACAGATCTAGGATCGTTTTAGGATGCATTGAGACGATCTTGTGTTATTGCTATGATTGCAATTATGTTGCAGTGAGATGTTTTTAGGATATCGTGAGGATTTCTCATTTTTGTCTGGGTAGTATCATTAAGATTTTTAAGCTGTTGTATATCCAGACATTAGCAAATTGCAAAAGTTCAGAATGCAATTTTTTATTATTAGCTTTTTTAAATCAATTTATTTAGTACCATTAGTTATTATATGTAAGGCAAAATAATAAGTTAGAGCATCCAGGTTGCTTTATTCTCATTTATTTACATCATACTAATAACAAGAACAATCAATGCTAAACTAAATTAATAGATCACCACACACACGTTATTACTGAGACACCTTTCCATGCACTGAGAGAATCAGCAATGGTTTCCAATGTAATATGCAAGTAAACTGGAGCTGTTTCCAAAGAAGATAGTTTCTCTTGAGCATTGCTTTTTTTACCCATTACCATCCACCTTCTTCAACCTAAATGATAGCAAAAGTTACTTACCTCAAATGGAATGCTATGGTGTAAAATTAATTAAGTTAATACTTACTGCAAGTATTAGGTTGAGAACTGTTTCAGACTCTGTTGTACCTAATTTATCGCCCAAACGATTAGAAACTGTGAAGCAACTTCAATAATTAAGCGAAAAAAGGGTTGGCAAGATTCTACATGGCGACTGTGACAGGCGCCCAACATGTGCAAGAGAAGAAAAAGGAAATTTAAAGAAAATCCTATCAAAGCCAAAAAACAAGGGACTGACATATTCGAGTTAAGATAGTTGTTTCTTCCCAAACTATGAAGAAAACCTTATCAGAAAATTAATGAAGCTGAAATGAAAGAAACAAAACTCTCGTGCAAGAAAGCGTGCAATGGTATAATCTAAAAGTCAAAATAAAAATCAGAAGCAACCGTAAATGAACAAAAAACCTAATGGTAATCACACAAAGGGGAACTGGAGAAGGATTACTCAAAGCTGAAAAGAAAAATGATAAATTCAAAAATGAAAAGCAAAATGAAAGCAAAAACGCAAAAAACTCCCCAGTTACAGAAAACCCCAGAAGCACAGGATGGTACACCTGAAAGTGAAACGTCCCGCATAGAATTGTTGCTACAACCAGCACAAATGGAAAACGAACCTACAATGTCAGAATTGACGAAGATTATTGAAAGTAATAGTAATGAAAGAAAAGAGTTGATAATTCAAATTGAGAATTTGATGCAAAGGATGTTCGAAATCGAAATAGGAAACATGGAGAAAGAAAAAAGAATCAATGAAATGATAGATGACACAAGCAAACAATTAATGGAACAAAGGAATTTGTTCCAGGAGCAATATAAAAACTAACAGAGGCTAATATGGAAATAAAGGCACAAAGTGAAAAATTACAACAACTGGTAAGCGAAATGCACGAAGAAAACATATTTTATGCCTTAGAGAAGAAAACATGACAAAACAATTAGAGATAGATAATTTGAAAGATAATTTAAGGCTAATGGTATTGAATAATGAAGATAAAGACAGCATTATGGAAGGGAACATTTAAAAGATACATACAATCTTAACTCAGGATCCTGAGAAATTGGAAAAAATAATACCACCAAACAATAAAATGATTGAATTAGAAAAACTAATCGAGACTGAAGAAGAATTCATGGAGAAAATTATAAAGGATATTACAAATCAAGTCAGGGAAAATTGCACTAAACAGATAGAAAAAATACCAACACTATTTAGTATTGGACATAGAAATGAAAACGAATTAAAAGAAACTGTTGGGAAAGTACCAACAATATTATGCCAATGAAAGCTTTAAAGGCCAATTTCGGATGTTAATAAATGGTACTAAAATGAATAAAAGAGAAGATTTATGGAATTACATTTCTCAGGTAGAAAGATTGCTAAAGCTAAGTACAAGAGAACGAACATATTCTAAATACGACCTATTCTCCCATATTTGTAAGGGACTGCCAGATCCAATTCGACAACAATTTGAAATAAATTGTGATGCTGATGATTCCTTAGACAGAATGATTAGGAAAGGTTTAGATATACAAGTCACATTGTAAAATAATGCTTGTATAAACGAAAAATTAACAACGGTAAAGGCAGTGCCATTATCAACGAAAAACAGTAATAGTAAAATAACAGGAAGAGAAGATATGAAAAAACCCCGAGACGAAATTATAAAAATAAAACTAAAAGATGGTAAGATAAAAAGAATTAATCAGAAAGACTTAAAGTGCCAAATGTGCAGTAAGAAGGGCCACACAAAACGATATTGCAAGTGACAAGTAAATCTAGTCGAAGAAGAAGTTGCATACTTTGAAGAAGATCTACTAGACGATGAAGATGAACAACAAAACGAAGAAACACACAGTGATACTTTAAAATAGAAGGAGCGCCGCTTCCAATAAAACGTGCACCCATTCTAATCGAAACCAACCTGATCAAAACAAATACAATTACAGTTGTAATGAATGGCGTAATGGTCAAAGCAACAATAGATATGGGAGCAGTAATATCAATCATTACTGATGAATGTGCATTGAGAATAGGTTTTGAAAGACAAAATCTACAAAAAGAAAAGATTTTGTAATCCGCACCACACAACACACAACTGCAAAAGTTTGTTGTGCTACAAAACATACGCAACATTAGGTCATGACTTGTGAAGTCTTGTTAACCTTAAACAACCGGTTTTCCACATTTACAAAGAATTTTCTCCAAACCAATTTCCAAATGTGAAAATCTTGGGCCTTGGTAGGTCTATTGGGGAACATGCAGTACTACAATGTTGAAAATGTTTATTAAAGCTTATTGCTGTGGCAGGGATTAATGAATAGATTAACCAGTTTTCTTAGAAATTTTCGAATTTTTGAAAAAGATTCAAATTCTCTCCATACCTAGTGTTAATGTATTTAGAAGGTTTTGAGCCCCTGGGGGCAAAAGTGAATTTTGACTGTTTCTTGATATGTGCAAAGATATTCCAAACCAATTAAGGCGTTCTGTGCGCAAAATCAGAGGTCGCGGGGCCGAAGGCCTCTGCGATCTGCGCCTTCGCGCAACGGCACACCGTACTGGGGCAAGGCCAACGCTCAGACTTAGAACGAAAAACAAAGAAGAGACTTTCCGCTATCATGTGGTGCTTTCAGATGGAGCACACCATTAATAGTTTTTGAGCTATAAGCATTTAAAAAATATTTATAGGATCATGAAAATTTTTAAAAATTGACAGGCTGTTTAAGGTTAATAAAATATTATTAAAACTATTATAACCATAGCTAAAATATAGATACGATTAGGATTTAGCATAGCATGGGAGGATTCTCAATATCGCATTTCAAGAACTGTACGAGAAACACTAATTCTTAAAGAAAATCTTTTTATATAGCAGAATTTAGTTTTTCAAGTAAAATATCTTTTTCAAGGAATGAAAAATATGAACGAATTTAATGAAATTTTGAAATATCTATTTCCAAATTGCAAATAAATACTAAAACTAATGAAGACTATTGGCATTTTTGTTGCGCTGGTGCACTTAACCTTTTCACTAAGATATGAACCAATATGTTATCGCATTATATCGTTTATAAAAACTAAATTCTACAAAAAATATAAAATAAAAAATATGTCCGAATATTGGATATGGGCTGAAAATTTAGGGTAAAGCACGTCTCGGGCCTACACTCATGTAAGTCCAATTTATATGATCTATGCCTCAAAAAATCCTAGAAGAAAATTTAAACTAAACATATAAAATTTAAAAATTTAGAAATAAAATTGTATTATTTTAGCACAATGCTTGCATTTCTATACCATTCAATGCATTTGGGTTGATTTATTTACACAGTCGCGTAGCAGGTAATTCAGATTTTTTTGAAAGTTCAGCTCATTTTTGCAATGTCTCCACCCAAACCTTGCCCAGTGCAGCCCATGCACCTGTTGCCCTTCGCATTTTCGTTTTCTATTGCAATTAAAATAAGTACTAAAACATTGCGCAAAACGTACAGTAACAAAAGTGAGAATCTCAAATGTTAACTCGGACTCAAAGATGTACGTGATACTGTGTTTTGAGGCTCAGGCAAGTTTTACAAGAGCTATGCGGCATAGGATTGACAAATAATGTGGCCTACCAAGCTCAAGCTTCCTATGAGTTTAATATTAAGGGCATATACTACATAAAAATACAAGCTTGTCTGAAATACTTAACCCACACATTTCATCTGCTTTAAAATTATTGAAGGCAAGACCAGCTTAAGCACACGACTTCTGTAAAAATCCAAACCATTAGATGTCCATTATCATAACTAAATTACAGTACTAAAAAGTGTATTAAACCTTTCCGAAAGCTTAATATCTAAACTAAGGATCGATGCATTGTGTGGATCATTTGCGAATTTTCTTAAAATTTTCGTCACTAAATTTAGCCAGTGTTAATGAAAGTTTTTGTGTAACAAATTCATTATAGATATATTAAACTTGCTATTTTAATCATTTTTAAAAAAATTTCATGTTAATATCCCAACTAGTACGATTTTAAGCCCCTAATTTATATATCATAAAAATGTGACGGTAACTAGTTTGTTACTGAGTTTGAAAATCAAATCGTAATATCCCAGCAAACATTTGATGGTTGGGCCAACGTTGGCAAATGGTGGGCATCATTGGCTAATGGTGGGCATCATTGGCATTTTCGAGCAATTTTAAATAGCAATAAATTGACATTGGGCCAACATTGGCACAACGTCGTATAAAACCCAATTAGAGTGGGACTGCTTATCAGTAAACATGAAGTATTTTAATCATATTGTGATCAAAGGCATTCTTAATGTGCGCCACCTAGTGAGTGAATATTCTCTGCATACCTCACTGACGCATTGTTTACTTTTCGATAGTCATTTGATCGCATTTGTAAGTGAGCACGGCTATTCTACGTTATATTCTCACCATACAGTAAGTGTGATTACTTTAATCAACTATGCGATTATTTGTGGCAATATATTAGGAAAGAAAAAAGCTGTTATTTAACTTACATGTACACTTCATTTTATTAACATTGTTTTTGGACTAACGAATGTAGAAGTTAATATTTAAATTTTCTGCTGACTTTTTAGAAATATATATCTATTTTCGCGTATTTCCTAGAGTATATATATTGAAATAATTAAATAAATGCATCCATTGACACACAAAACTATTATTAGAGTGTATGCTTTGGCGGCCAAAGTTTGCCTTATTTTAATATGGCTTCTACATTCAATGAAACAAAAGTGTAGTTTAGGGAAAGCCCCCCAGATAACATTTTGAATTGTTTT
>CABFPE010000488.1:0-15099 GCA_900660155.1 Hofstenia miamia
TCGAAACTCGTCAAACACTGTATTAGCTTCAATAAAATCTATTTTAGATAATACTTCAGTCCTTTAATTATCTAATAAATATCAAATAAAATTTCATACCTTGAAAATATGTCAAAGCTTAATATTCTTACGGACTATATGTCATTTCTAATGTTAACTTAAAGAAACGTTCCTAACTAAATTGATTTTCTTAGTTTAAAGTATGCTGTCTAACTTGACTCAATCAGCATTTTCACAGAAAAATCCAGTTACTGTATATTTAAATACAACTCAGATAATTTTAAGTCTTTTCACCACCTATTAGACCAATGCTGAGAAACCAAAGAGACATATGTAAGTCATTTTTCATACTAAATTGTGTAAAAAAATGGGATTTTACCCCCTGATACGTATGACGTCATAACTTTTTTTCCCCAAAAGAAAAAAAATGAAAAATTTACAATTGAATAGCCAATGAAATAAGCTTTCCAATGATGTATAATATGTTTCTATCTAAATTTTTTCCAGGTCCATCACAAATTCTACTGGACTAATTTTAGAGTATCATTTTTGGACGACTTCTCTTATTAATGGGCATAGCTTGGATGTCACAATAGCCAATAATATTGTAGAGACTGTTCCAATAATTTTTATCTAAGTGTATGGCTTAAGCCATATTAAACTTTGGTTGAGCCGAGTCTGACCATCTCCAACAAACATATAAAAACACAAAAATATTATTACCAATATTATCTATATTTTTTTATCTTATTTATTATTTGTAAAATGTAAAAAAAAGCAAGGGATCCCATTTTCCATTTTTGTATGGTCTTGGAAAAAATTTGAATTTTAGCTCCTAGCCAAAGCACAAGCTCTGATTTAATTTATTTAACAAAGATTTTCTACCTAGAGTTATTTTAGTATGGAGACATGTAAAATGGCTCTTTCACAAGTAATATTATTGTGAATATTTACACTTTACAATGTATACTTTTCCACTTCGTATGCATCCATATAAACTAAAATGTACTCATTTGTGATGTACATGTACATGTCTATGAAAATCAACAAGTTGTTAGAATATTTTAAAATCACCGTTTACCCAATTTTTATTCAATTATAACAAAAACGAGATTGGCGTTAAGTAAATGCCAACTCTGGTTGGGTGTGTGAACTAAGTTTTACAGAATTCTTGTCTCCAAAACTAAGCACTTCAAATAACATAAGTGGGAGGACGTCGTCCCCCTGCACTTCCCCTCCATCTCAGCCCTGATCTAAACATGTAACTTTTGAGATTTTTGGAAGTTGAGGAATAACAGAGAACTTAAACACGCTTGAATGAATACACTGTTCAATGCACATATTGTAAATTAAATAAGTGAATCAGCTAAATTTTCGTTATAAGCCATGAAGGAATACAATCATATCCCATAGAAGTTGCTTTAGAATATTTAAGAGCATTATAAACTTGTTGTAACGAAAAACAAGGAGGTATATGCCCCCTACAATTGACCATATAGGGTTTCTCATAGTGCTGCACAGTCAAAATGTCAGCAAAATGTTCGTTTACATCATCACAGGAAAAAGGGATATTCGTTGTTTTTGATTTACTCTGATTTGACAAGTCTTTCATTAAATCCACCACTTGGAAGTGCCAGAACGACCTTTTGAAGAAAAAATATTTGATGATATCATTGTTTTGATGCGATAGGAGAGTATTTCTGCGTCAAAGTAGCGAAGTTTTCGAAGTAAATGCTGCTTTTTCCTAATGAGACACTTAAAAAGTAGACTTATGTAAACAGGATCCTTGATTGAGAGGTTAACTCTTCATCGTATAGCTCATGTTAAAATGCTGTTTAAGGATTTCAAGTAGTTGCTATGTGGCTTAGATTGGGTCAGTACAACTGTAGATTTCAATCCCTTAACAAAACAAATCTTCTTATCATGTCATTCTTCTTTTTTGGCTCAACAACCAGTGCCAAGTGCTCACTGTTCAAATTAAGTGTTGTTGAAAAGCAGTTTTTAAAGCAAGTCTTTTGAGAAACAAAAATGAAGTCCAATTGTGAATTCAAAAGAGTCTTACCCCTATAGACAGACTTGAATCCAAGATCTATTTGGAGATCTTGTACAGAGATGTAAGAGGGCCGCTTTTTTGCACCCTAAACCGGCCCGGGCCTAACCCTGAAATAACTAGGCCTTATTTGAGCCCTACGTCTTATTTTTAGGCCCTAAGCTAATATACATACATGTATATTCAAAAGCTCGGCACGACAGGTGGCTCACTCTGAAGCCTGGACATAATCAACGAGGCTGATACCTGCTTACGTGGCTGGTACACACACGCGTTTACGTGCAGGGTAAATTAATGAATACCAATATAAAACATTAATTGATTTGAATGTTTCTTTACGTCCCACTGTCTAAAATAATTTTTTCATGAAATTTCGGCTCTAAATCGCCCCGGCCAAGCCCTAACCGGCCCGGCCCTCTTACATTTCGGATCTTGTACACAAAAATCGTTCAAATCGTCACCTATGATGAACACTGCATGTTGAAAACAGTGTAAGAAGGATTTTGTAGAGGTAACAATGTGCGCAAAGCAGTCCGCTGGATGATTAATTGCAGGAGGATAATATATTATTGCAAGAATACAAACACATGATAATTTCGCTGCAAACAAAAGAACCTCAAATTTTTCATCACCAAGTGGATAGAGCAGGCTAACATTCAATGTAGAACATTAGTACGTGCAAACTCCACCTCCAGGAATTTAATATGTTCACTAATATGGTCAGTTGTTTAATTTGCTCTCACTGCTGTGATGAGAACAAGCAATATTTTACATGCGCTATGTGCAAAGTTAATGGCGTTCACTATACTTGTATTGGCTACAATCCGACTATATTTAAAGGCGCTTTGTCATGGACATGCGATCAGTGCTACTCTTTGGCTCACCATCAGAGGATATAGCATACATGATTGAACAGAAAACTGAGCCTCTGGCAGAATTAGTAACAACCATAGTCGAAACCATGAGGAAGCAAATTGCTGAGTTTCGGCTGTTAAACACACCTACCTTCTCGCTGATTAAGCCTGCTTCTCATGCTTCAGTGCACTGTGAAACATGACAACAAGGTTTTCTCCTTGTCTCCGTATGATGCTCCATTATGAGATGACCAGCGTGATCGAGTGGAGGTGGTGTTTGTGTTTGGATACATCAATGAATGGGCATTTATCAACGCGTTAATCTACCAAAGAAACCTTGAGAGATTGAAGCAGTTGCTACAATTATATCTAAAGTAAAGTGTTTTTTCCATGATTAATCTCTTGTTCCAGATAGTGTCAATGGTTACTAGCAAATTTAGAAGATTTTGAAGTATTCCCAGTCTTTTGAATTCAGTTATTTCGTATTTCACTTGAATATAATCCAACTCTTCATTTACAGCATTTCTATCAGAATGTACATGTAATTATAATAAAGCAGTACCATCTATCTCTGGAATACATTGAATTCTAATTACGTATTTCTTTGCTGCTCTAAAATTTTACTGAATGAATTGAACGGGCATTTATTTGTTGCTGATCAGGTTTCTTATTTAGATCTTGAAGTTTAGCCTCGATTCTTGGAAATACTTCTTTCATGTTGTAGCTGAGTATTTGTATTTCCTTCGTCAGAATGCTAATCTTTTCATGTAAAGCATTGTTTTTCTTAACCAGCTCATCTAAGGATTTCATCTCACTCGAAATGTCAGAGACGCATTCAATAGTTCTTTCGAATTTTACTTTGTTGCCATTGTCTACACACCATGAACATAATGGAATGATATGTTTTCTATATTGTTGAATACCATGAATACATTCTTGTGAAGATCCAGTGCATATTTGAGTGACAATAAACACAGTTAAATAGTTTTTCATCATTAATTATTTTTGAAGAGCTAGTACCACAAAAACGACTAGTCATCAAGCTATATATATATATATATATATATATATATATGGTATTTAGTGTGTTTCTTTGAAGAAAATATTATAATTAATCTTAATGACCAGCCCTTAAGAAAGCCAATATATTACTTACTACTTATTACTTTCATACAAACTAACTAATTTACATTACTAGATACTTTGCTAATGACTTTCTCATTTTTACATAAATTTTTTTTTAGAAATATCAGACTTCACATTTGAATAAACTAACAAGCATGTGGTGAATTGAATTTACTAAATTACATAGATTGGGTAAATGTACGTCAGATAAATCTCTCCCAATGGTTTCAGAATTGAATAATTTTTAAGATAAATGCAAAATTCCTGCCGGCTGTCATTGTGTTCATAATTCTAAGAAAATCTAGCAAAATTTAATGAAGAAAAAATATGAACTTATCCAAAATGGTATGGATAAAAACGCTTATAAGAAATTTTCAACTTTTTGTAGATGTTCAAATTCAGGGAAACTAATTAACCCACTCCTGCAGATAAATGGAATATTTCTGCATCTTTTGACAAAACTTCGCATTTTTCATAATCACTTTTTACCTGTATGGAAAATAAATTACAATTATTTATAATTAAGTAATTTTTGCTCATGCATACAATATAGGGCAACCTAAATAATCTTCTATATTTAGTAAAAATGCACTTTATTTCTACCAATTACTCGGATTTCTGCCGCTTACCTGCAGCTTACAAGCATGAACAATATATATATATATATATATATATATATATATATAGGATACTCTATAAGGAATAATACGTGGCGCAATTTTTTAAGTTCTTGATGTATATATGTGTGTGTTGTGTATTGTTATTTATTTATTTTTTTATTGTTTTTTTTAATTTGTAAAGTAGCTTTTTTTACTCTTTTTATATATAATGTTGTACATATTTAGTATTTTTGTAAATATGTGCATACAATCATATAATACAGCTATTGAAGATATTTATATATATATATATATATAGTTAACATTGTATATATATATATATATATATATATATATATGTATACTATAATTCAGTGCATTTCATCATAGTAATATTTCAAATTTTGCAATATGCTGTAATATTATTCGAATGTGTTCTTTAAGAAATAACCGTTTACATATATTATTTTTCTTGCTTTAATAACACTTAAAATATAAACAGCATGATACTAATACACATTTTGCCACATTAATTACTAAATTCAAAACTTTATTGTAGCATAGTTTTATATTCTGATCCATAAGAGACCATGGCTATACAAGAGAATGTGTGAATACCAATTATACTTGTTTACAATTTAATTAACAGATTAGCTTCACATTAAACTTTTGAAAAGAGCAAATAAGCATGCCATCTAGCGGTGATATAAATATAGCAATAGAAACGTTTTAGTGACATTGAAATGGAATGTAATAGTGGCTATAATGATTGGAAAGCCAATTCTATACAACCAAAACTATTTTCAGCAGCTAAATCTGCTTTCTTTGAAACTAGGCATGTTCGAAAAGTATGTGTAAACTTTGTACCAAATTACTCAAAAAAAGTGTGCATTGGATGTTCATATCCTGAAAGTCTTCATTACAAAATTGACAAAAACAACATTAAATCATGGTTTAAGAGCACAACATGGCGGCCAGATTTCCATTTGGATTACATCCCTGGATATATCGGTACTCTTAAGTTTATTAGTCAAGTTGACAACATGGAGAAACTTGCAGATTATGCAATTTTAGCAAATAACTCACATCCCAAGGTTGCAATGAAGATTTTGGTAAAAGATTGGAAAATTAACCTTCCTAACATCGTCATATCAGTGATTGGCTCTCAGAACCTTAATTTGACTCCCACTCAGCAGCGAAAATTTAAAGACGGCTTAATTAAAGCCNAAATTAAGCTTCCTAACATCGTCATATCAGTGATTGGTTCTCAGAACCTTAATTTGACTCCCACTCAGCAGCGAAAATTTAAAGACGGCTTAATTAAAGCCGTTTGCACAACTAAACCCTGGATTATTACTAGTGGAACAGTCGGTGGGAGTGACAAGCTAGTAACTGACGCATTAAAGCAAATGCAAACTCTATCTTGGATGGGAGCAGATGCCCCTCAATTCTATATAATCGGAATTCCAAATTGGGGTTGCATTTCTCAACATGAGCAAATGTCCTCAGCGATTGCTCATCATCATAAGTCGCCATACATATACTATGAGCATACTACGAAATTAATGAAAGAAATAGACATTCCTCTTAATCGCTTATGTAATAACTTTCTCTGTATAGAAAGTGGCGTCAAAGGCGTTTCTGGTGATGAAATATTGGCAAGATCTTCTCTAGAAGAAATGCTATCAAGCAATTCATCCATTGGCATTATTAATAAAATACCAGGTCTCGGAATTCCCACGGTCCTCATCATTCTGAAAGGGGGATTTGATGTGTTTGAAAGAGCAGCTTATGCGCTTGCATGTGGCATTCCATTAATTTTGTGTGAGGGCTCAGGTGGAGCGTGTGATATTCTTTGTCAAACAATAATGAGTTGCAGTAAAAATAAACCCTATGTTCTTCTTACCCAGGATCAGGAGATTACATTGAATAGGAACATAGAGCGTCTATTAGGACCTCCAAGAACAGACAATCAGCTCTTCACAAATGAGCCTTTCATAGCGCCACTCCAAATACGATTCATTAAAGCCTGCATCAAAATGCGTCGCTTGATATTCTTCTATCGAGTTGATCGTCACAAAAGCGAACTGGACGTTGCAATTATTCGCGCTCTTCTTGTCGGATCAGCGAGCAGATCAAAAGATCCTGTTGAGCAGTCAATCAAATGGAAACGTTGTGATGCATTTATATGTGATATTCTTGCAAAAGACAGAGACATAAACCTGTATCCAAACATTACTAATTTATTTACTCAAGTGCTTTTAGAGAATCATGTGGAATTTGTGAACATGTTCATTGAAAACGGATTCATTTTAAAGAACTATTTGACAACTAATGCCCTTGCATTTCTATATCAAAATGCAATGAAAGAAAGTATGTTCCTTAGAAAGATGTTTAAGAAGGAAATTGATGCAATGAAAATGCTAAGTTTAAAGGATTTTTACAAAATAATATATAGATGTAGTGGAGCCAATATATCAATTAACAGAATCAAAAACAGCAACTTGTTTGTAGATCCATATCGTGAACTTTGCCTATGGGCTGTTTTCAGTGCAAAAATGGACCTTTCAATGTTCTTCTGGCAAAGGAGCTCATCGCCAATTTCTTTGGCCTTGATTTGCGCAAGACTGTGGTCACTTCAGAGCAAAACACTAACTATTCAAGACAATGATTTAAAGATTAAAATGATCTCTTATCAAGAAAAGTATGATGAAATGGCAATTGTGCTTCTTGAAAAATGTTGGATGGAAAGCAAAGAGCTGGCCTGTGATATCGTAGAATACCCTCAGAAAAGCTTGGGAATGAAAAGTTGCATTGAAATTGCTGCATTTGGAGAGGCCAAGCATTTCATTGCACACTCTGCAGTACAAATTACAGTTGATAAAAAATGGAAGGGAGATCTCTGCTGCACACTCTTTCATATATTCTGCGCTTTATTATGGCCTCCATATCTTGTAAAAATTTTACACTACAAAACACAAATGCAGTCCAGTAAGAAAATTAGTGACTTTAAGGCGTTTGATAGAAAAATCTTAAATAATGTATTTGATAATTGTACAGAAAAGAAGAACTCCTATTTTATTGAAAAAGGAAAACCTGCTCCATTAACCAAGACAATACTTGAATACAAGAGAAAAAGCTGCATTCCAAATGTCGAGAATAATTCATTCCTGAAAAACCTGTACAAGTATTATAAAGCCCCTGTAACGAAGTTTTGCACCCATCTTATAGCATACATCATATTTGTGTTCGTTTTTACATTTTCGTCCATCGCAGGTGTAGAAAAGATATCATTCTGGTCAGTGATTACATACATGTTTATGATTTGCTATGCAACAGAAGCTGGGAGACAACTTGTAACACAAAGAGCTTCTTGGAAGATGAAATTGAGATTGTGGGGAATGAGCGAATGGAACATTTTAGATGCATTTTATCTCTCTGTTGGACTTTTAATATTACCTCTGAGTTTCAGCAAACTTTTCAAACCAATTGCAATGACTCTAAATTGCATAGTATCTCTGCTAATGTGGGTTAGACTGCTGAGATTTTATCAAGCAAGCTCCAAACTAGGTCCTATGTGGATTATGATAAGGAAGATGCTAATAGAGACACTAGTTTTCATGATCATTTTTGGGACCATTCTAATTTCCTGCGGAATCTGCCTTTTTGCAATTAACGATCCTGAGTCGAAAATAAGCGATTCATTTGAGGTAATACTCCTACATCCATATTTGATGTTTAATGGTAACATTCCTATCCAAAGAATAGAAAATGGTCTTCATGTACATCTAACAGAAATAATTACAGTCTTCTTTCTTCTAGTTGGCAACGCACTTCTGCTAAATTTGTTGATTGTTATTTACGGAAACATATTTAAAAGTGTAATTGAAAAAAGCGATGTCGAATGGAAGACGGAAATGTATTGGTTGATGTATGAATACAAAAACAAAACACTGTTACCACCTCCATTTTCAATAATAGAAACTCTGTACTTTTGGATTTGCTATTTTTTTAACATCACCTTCAAGAAAGATGATATATCGGAAGATCACAGACATAAACTAGCAGCTTTCGAAGCTATTTGTGCGCACAAGCTCTTTTTAACAGGAACACGGAATTGTGTGGATGACATATTAACCTCATCGATTGAAAATCTCGAGGTTCAAATATCTAGCATTAAGGATGCTATAGTAGAATTGGAAAATTTCCGGCACTCTGTGGAGACAAAAAAACTAAGAAAGATGGATAAGAAACGGAAAGTGTCCCGCAAAAAATTTTCTTCAAACATTCTTTAAATTCTATATTTTTAAAATGCAAGAATTCTCTTGGATGATGGAACTCCAAAAACAAATTTATTCGCATTTCAGACTATAAAATTCTATGAACTGTAATTAATTTTATCTCATCAATTAAAACGATTCCTTTTAACTTTAAAATTTCGAATTTTCAAATCCTAATCTACATATTATGATTTTGACTAATGTGATCATTTTTGTTTTTTTACTTTATGTTTTCCTTCTTTTCAACTTTATTTGGTTTTAAAACATTATATGCTATATTCTCAATTTGGGTTTTGTTTACATTCCGCGTGCGTCTTAGATTTTGCATCAGCGCTGTTCTGGTATTCAAAGACTAAAGTCTGTAGCTAAGTAACATCAATTTGCAACTAAGTGGAATTACAAAAATTTTTTTGTAATGTACAAAAGCTAAAAATATAAATATTATTGAATGTGCGATAAGGAATCTATTCAAGTTGAAATTTATTTACAAATATTAGGAAATCAATGTAGAAAATAAATGATTTAAAAAATAATTCATTTAGTCTACAATATATTTTTTCAAAATGGAACTAACTTGGAGCAATGGACAGGATATTCGAATTGAAATAAATTCCATGCTATTTGACTCTGTAAACACCAAACACGTAATATTCAGGATATAGTTGATAAATAGTTCCCTAGAATTTATCTTTTCTTCAATACATCTACCATAACATAAAATATATATTTTCAATGAATAATTAAGAAATTTAACACAATTTTCGATTTGATAAATTACCCAAAACTCCTAAAAACAGACATACAACTTGGAAAGAAAAGGATTTTTGATTAAGAGTGGGCAATTTAAATTGAATTGCAAGGCTTATGACAATGCTAGTTTGTTATTCAATCTAAATATATTTCTCTCGTTATATTCTAAAGATAGAAATTGAATAATTTGAAGGATTTGCTGCTGCAAGCACATTCAATCTATGAGATGTTTGACACATCCTACTAGAAGAGTAACTTTATTTGAATTAGCTGAATTTTTTTTAAATATGTTTATTTGTTTACTAAAATATTATTCAGTATTATTCAATTCTAATTGAGGTGAAAAGTAAACCATAATGATTGATATAATGATGTTCTTAGTTTTATATAATTTAACTATCATACAAAAATAAACTAACTAAAGCGTTCACAATTTAAATACATTGCAAAGGAGAAACTGATTAAAGTTATGCAAAAAATTGATATATTAAGAAAATTTCAAAACTATAGTTATAATAGTTTAAAATTTGCGTTATGCAATATCAGCTCTTTGCATCACCATGTGAAACTTTCTAGCTTAATGCAGCTTATGTAATTGTATATATATATATATATATATGTATAATATATATACAAAATACTTCCATAAATTAAATATACAATGCAAATTTAATCTACTAGCCAAACCAGCCTCCTGGTATTAGCTGTTGCCAGCCAACTATTTGCCCGGGCTTAAAATTTCCAGCCTGTTCCAACTGTTTTAGCATAAACGTTTATTGAATTAATGGTATATTCAAGCTGGATAGCAAAAGTTAATTCATTGTTTCAAATAACTTTATATGTATTTGCATTCCAAATATAGCTGTTTGGAACACTCGACCAATTTCAACACAGCTGAATGAACTGGAATTTTAAAATATTACATTAAAGCGAAGTTGATAAATAATCAGTATAAATTCTGTCTTGCGAAAATTGAATTAAATCAACATGTACTAGGAGGCCTTTTTCAGGAGATCCCCCATGTGAAAGCCCTGTGTTGGTAGTAAAAATTTTTAATAAACATGCGATTCAAACTTTCAATTAAGTTTGAGAATGATATACATAAACATGACTTTATATATTTTGTAGGCTCTGTGTATCAATGAACCTTTATTAATGCTGTAAAATAACATATTTGTCTATAGATATTTTTCAACTTTTCTCTCTCAAAATTTTTTTATAACTTTAGAAACTACTGTATTTATTTCATAAGTATCAAACCGATTTGCCCATCAAATATTTGAGGTATATTTTGTCATTTTACCATTTTATTGAATCATTTAAAAATAATTATTTAATGCTAAGAGGTAAATATTAAGATTTATTGAAAATGCATAAATAATCGAGAATCCAACCATAATTTATCCAATGAAAATTAAAACCAAACAAAGTTTCAAGATATTTGTCCATCTTACGTGAATTTTTCTGCGTTATTTTTCAAAATATAAATTATCATATATTAAGTGACATACTCAGCGAAATCATTATGTTTATTTATTATTAAATGCCATAAAATAATATATTATTTGTTTTAAAAAAAGTTAGTTATTGTTAAGAATTTTATACGAAGTAAATATTGCAGTACGAATTTCTAAAAATTTTATGTTAATCCAAATATTTTTGAAAAATATTGGCTTCTCTTAGTATTAATGACTCACAGAAGTTGATCAACAATTTTAACTTCTATATGGAAGCCCATTTATAAATCAAAGATAAAAGAAAAACACGTTTTGGCTGAAATATGATGAATGTACACAAAGGGAAATGAAATTTAAACTATAAAAATTGAGATTTCTTAATCAAGTTGATTTCAAGTCTGTAACGCCAATCACTTAGATTTAAATTGGTAGAGCCAACCAAAGCTTCAAAGATTGCTACTGAAGACAGAGTGGCCGACGAGATCCTATTTTAGACATTGTAAAATTGACTTTATGCAAATATTTATTCTTGGAAAACGCAGATATAAGACCTTTGTAAATGTCAAGAAAACAACTACGAACGTAAACAACATTTAGGATTTAACGCTTTTAAGCGCGTTCAAGTATTTTGAAAATAAGATGTTTACTGAACACAACTGCGTCTAAGATTAAATTTAGAAATCAATTCTCAAAAAATATATATAATATCAATTTCATGTTTTATTTCACACAACCTTACTCAGGGAATGTCCACCATAGTGATGATAAATTTTCTGACAGTTTATATAATTTTTCTAAAATCCATGAAATCATCTATAAATTAAACGACAGTCCTCGAAAGGACATCGATTATATCCATGTCATTATTTTATATTTCTAGATTAGTAGTTCAATAATATAACACAATTTATAATTTGGAATAGTAAATCACATGACTTTAATAGATCACTGCTTACAATAAATAGGCGTAAATCAGCAAATATTTTATAATTAGCCATAAATTATTCGCTAAAAATTAAAGTTTCATCCGCTACAAAAAAAGCTGAAAATAGCAAAGTTCTGAGGATATCTACCGAAAATTCAATTTGAAATAGCATATGTTACGAAAACGCGACTCGTTTCATATCACATCAATAAAATGGTTTGCATTCCTTCAGATTTTAAAAAGGGATTAGTAATTCAAATATTTGTGGAAAGAGGAACGCATATAAATACATGTACAAGGAGCAAAGCCGAACTTGCTAGATGTAACAAAAGTTATATTTAAGTGCATAAAAATGTTTATTATTCTGAAGAGAGATATTTATGTAATCAATATATATATATATATATATATATATATATAANACAAAATAAGCTGAGAGCACATACTTTGTGACACATATCAGGCACATATCCTTTAATTGATTTTTCAATTATATAGAAAATGGTATTTTTGCTTAGATTGGTTATAACATCTTTCCTATGTTACTGTATCGCTTTTCTTTTTTATTAAAAAACTGAAGCTTTTTTCTAATTTTTTTTTGTTTTTGGCTAAAGTAGTAAAAACAATGTCTGCTTGGTTACGAAAATACGCGAACAGTAATTGTTTATATATCATTAATAATCGGATCTAATTGTAATTTTACCATTTCAATATTTAAGATTTTTAAGTGTCTTTTTAAGCGCATATTATGTTTATTGATAAAGTGCTGGGAAAAAATGTATGAAAAACATTAATTTAGGGATAATATATAATAACAAATATTAGGTTTTTGATGGGATGATATATAGCATTGTGAATTCCAATAAATTGTCACCCTCATAAAAAATTGATTTTTGCCAATTTGATAAAGTTTACTACTATATACAGTTTTAAAGTTTATTTTCCTCGTAATTTAAGTGTGGATCTGTTACGTCCAGTTTGTGGGTCTCGTCAAATAAAAATTCTACTTTTTGAAGCAAAATTGAATTTTTAAAATGTAACATTTTTAAACTATATTAAATAGGATTTCTCTGCGAAAGTATCAAAGTGTTTTCTTTCAATTGATAGAAATTTGTAAACATAAATATTTGATAATTTTTGTAGAAAAATTAAATGTGGCTCCATAACGGAATATAGTTGATTAGTGAAGAATGCAATATACATAACAGTCTAACATTCCAATAAGGCAGTGCATCATGAAAATATTCGGGTGAAATCTATTCCATTTTATATATAGCCCAAAATTGTGTGGGTCGGTTATATGGAATTAACTAACTTGCGGTAGTTTGTCTCCTGAACACAGTGGAGCTATGCATATTGTCAAAACATCAGCTATTTTAGAGGACAATAATTGAAATATAATTGAATTATATGAAAACTCGATTGAAAGTGAAAATTTTGAGAATATATAATATCGTAGAAAATAAGCAAAATTGTATAAATCTCTAGATATTGTAATATTTCTCAAAATCAGTACATCCTAAAGCAGCTAAAGACACCATACTTTAGAAGAATACAAAATTTTACACCTCAATTTGTGGAAATATTTACAAAAGTCTTATGGTCTTTCAGACTTTCATTTCGTTCTCAAACTAGGAATGGAAGATTAAGTAACTTCTATACTAACAACTGCATACAAAATATTTCACGGATTGGGTAAAAATTTTTATACATTATAAATCCGCTTTTAAGTACTTAGTCAAACATCAAAAAAAAACTTATTTTCGATTCAAAGCAAAACTCTTAAGAGAATCCAACTCACAGATTCTTTTCAGTAATTTTGTATATAATTCTGCTGATATATTGTCAATTTAAAGAAATGTAATATTGTTATGATTCAAATAATTTATTAATACGTTTAATACATTGTAATAAATTATTCACATATCTCTATTAAATAAACTCAGTCGGTAGTGCAAAGATTGTTTTATAAATATTGTATTAACAGTATACTGTTGCAAAGAAATTATACAGACATTTTTGTAAATGTACCTGCTGCAATGTAGTTTAACAGACATTTACATTTACTAAGTGAATAATTTATTGGCTCAAATAAAAGCACGCACAGATAAATTCAGAACAGAAAATCGAATTTTAATATTTTATGAAAAATGCAGCAATTTTCTAGATACAGAGTATATGTGTCGCTAATGCAATAAATAAAAGATGGAAATGTCGTTTAAGCTCAATGAACCCCTAACGGGTTTCAACAAAATGCTGCATAATTAGTTAATGAAAATATATCTAAATTTAATATTATATTCAATAGCATTTTGCAAATCACGAAGTAAGCAAGCCACTATTATCAAAATTTGAATGGTAATGTCATTTTGTTAAAATTTTGCAATAAATCAGAAAAGGAAAAGTTATAAACGCCTTTTTAGTTTTACGTGGAATTATTTTATAACTAATTACCAAGTGCTTAGTTTTTTTGGCTAAATTTCCTTAAGAGAGTAAGTAAGCTTAAGTATTTAAAAAGTTGCTGAAAGCAGCTTGCGTTTTAAACTTTTTTGTCTCCTTGTAACTGACGCAGCTTTCTATATGTTGAAAGCAGGTGACATTTTGAAGGAAACATGCGGTGAGCTGCTTCATGAAACATGCATTACTCATGCCTTACGATGGCTAGCACACTATGTACGTGATGCGAGACTCCAGTTGCAGGCTTGCTTGTGTTCTTATGAAAAAAGGCCAACTAACTACAAAAAATTTAGAAAAAAAGTGCGAACATTCCTCTTTCACAGACAATGCATACTTAATGACAATAATACACTACACTCCTTCGAAAATTTCGTATGATCCTAGATAGTGTACACACACACACACAAATCCCCAACAAACACCCACCATACAATTATATATGTATATCTTACTATCATTTTGTAAATTGTTTTTAGTTTATTGTCTTGCATTAATGATTTTTTGCAATAAATTGCTTTTGAATTATTGTTATTATTATCCCTCTCAGCTCGGGGAACTCACCAGTTCCCAGGGAGTCTGAGAGCTTTCCTCAGGACTCTAGC
>CABFPE010000488.1:18121-38905 GCA_900660155.1 Hofstenia miamia
CTTTGGTACTCCCAACTCCTCCAAGTATCTCTTATGCTTCTTACTCACTGCTCCTACAACTACCGGGACTACTTCAACTTTCTTTAACTTCCACAGCCTTTCTATTTCCTCTGCTAACTCTCTGTACTTGTCTATCTTCTCTTTCTCCTTGCTTTCTACATTTCTGTCCTTTGGTACTGCTATGTCTATCACTGTTCCTAATCTTTTCTCTTTGTCTACCACTACTATGTCTGGCCTCCGTGCTTCTATCACTTTGCTCGTCTGTATGTTGAAGTCCCACAGTATCTTAACCTTCTCATTTTCTATAAAGCCCTGTGGCTTGTGTTCATACAAAGTGCATTGTATTATGCACAAAACTGAAATATTGCTCGACATTTAAGAAGTCTCCACTGACAGTGAAAATACAACATTTTTGATTGAAAAGAGCCTTTGCTCAAATTTTAGCGAAGATTTGCTGCGGCAATTTTTTTTCCAACATCAATAATGCAAAGCTTCAAATGCGTCAATATCTCGTAGATGCAGCTGTTAATTTGTGTGAAGCAATGAGTAAAGAGATACTAGAAACATCTAAGACAAGATTAAATGAGTTTTTGTATAATGTACTTGATTTCAATAAAATTCTGGAAATTATTGATATTTTCACAATAGAAGCGATCTTCAGCTTGCGGTCATCCGAGAAAGAGACTTGGTGGACAAGTTTTATTGTATTATTAATGCTGATGAAAAGTCGTTTTGCATCCTACATATATTCTTTCGACGCAGAGTCAAAGTTTATTAGCTCTACATTTAAATATCATACGATACTTCATGGAATAGTGTTTCGCAATTGCTAAGAAATTGAAAAAAAAGTTGCTATGACTATTTTGTTTTTTGCACCATCTTAACGTATTTTTTCCTCTACTTCTGTACGCAATTTTATCTGGGCCTTGGTAGGTATTAGACTCATCACAGATATAAATATGTTTTTCTGAATCTGTTTTTGATGCCTGTTCTAAATTCTAAAATTATTAATTCAAGTTTAGAAAAGATTAATTATTTCAACCAAAATCAATTAACAATAAATATAAAAAAAATTCATGATATTTTCTCCAAATAACTGCAAAGCCATAGCCAAGGGAATAAATTTATATTTCAGCGAAATATAAATACAGTTCTTTGAACTTTGATGAATTTATAAGAAAAATGCACCATGGAATCCATTACATCAAAGAATTGAAAAATATTTTGTAGGACCATTTCTTATAAATTTCGTCATTATCAGTCCATTCTTGTATGTATGCACAATTTTGAATTCCTTAAATATATGCCAAAATGAAAGAATAAATAGCGTCTATAATGGAGCCATATGGATGCAATTCAATATTGATAAACAACTACCTAGAAGATGTTTATCAAAATACAAATTACTAACTCCTAAATATATCATCAAATTTATGAGTTTAGTTACTATATACAAACACGCAAATAAACTTACAGGTTTTCTAAAATTTATGGACTCTATTGTAAAATATAATTCTCGAAACTAGTCATGCACTGCAGCAATATTAAACCGGTCCAAATATTTTAAAAACTTCTTTTTATTAAACACAGCAAAGGAATGGAATAAATTAGATACAGAAATTAGATTGTCAAAAATATTAACATCTTCAAGAAATCGTTAAAATATAACCTCATAAGCCACCAGAACACAGTAGGTGCTTCTAAAAAAATACATGCCTAAGAACACTATTGCTTTGATGGATTAATGCTTTTAATTAATCTTTATACGTGCTTGAAAAAAGCTATAACGATAACAAGCTCTTTACTTACTCATATATATATATATATACTTACTCATATATATATATATATATATATATATAATTTTGTGAAAATCTCGATTTTATTTTAAGCTATTTGTATGAATTTTTACAATTCAGCATTCAAAGGGTCATCCATAATGCTTTCATTCCTAAATCCATCGTGTGAAGGCATTCCTTTTGCAAAGAGTGCATCTTAGAAGACATTCGATTCTCCATTTCTTATTAAGCATGGAGCAGTAGCATTTCCATTTGAAAACAATATTACCAATATTACCCCTTCGATAGTGTACACCATCATCCGGAGAAATTGGAACAGGCAATTCTTGATCATGTTTCCCTGGTGTACATGCTGAATACATAATAAAAAATTTTGTTTTTGTTCTGTGTAGAAAATCATTTTGCATTTATATTAGAAAATTAACAAGCAGTCTTCATGATTATCCGTTGCCTTCAATCCCCTGCCTATCATTGACATGACAAATGTCATTTAAGCTTTGTTTTGGCTTGCCCAATTGCGTAATCCATTTCAACAAGAAGAGCACATTTGATGTGGCGCCCCCATTTTATCTTGGCCACTTAATTGGAAATCAAAGTAAAGTGTGTACAATTTCTTAAAGTTGGCTGTAGCGCTTCATAGTTGTAGCAAATACATAGCAAAACGCATTTTGGTGATTCTCGGCGCATGTTGATTGATATCAAATTATTCGAAATGATTTAACGCCATCGTAACACCTCACACGACATTAGCCAGATGGAGACTATATAGAAAAGCATATAGATACAAAAATATACAATAACATACAAAACTGGATAAAATAGTTAACCATTATAACACTAGCATATTACCAATAAAAATCTGATTAGAATGGTTGTGCAAAATTTGGAAAAGTTTTAGCTTTCCTATATAAAGTTTGTGTATTTTCAAATATGGCTTCATCATAAAAACTACACATGCTGGAGAAAATCTGTTAGCAGTTCTGGCATCAACGTCTCAAATGCAATTTGCGGCACACTAAATGGTCTTTGATAAAAATCGCTGTTTACTAGTGTTATCTGTTACTTATCGTTATGAAATAATTGCCTGACTCTCAATGGAGTTTGGAGGCGAACCTCTTTTACCAGGACTTTATTATTGAGATTGCAACACCATGCACATTCATGCATGAAATTAGAACCTGCGATAATATTATATTAAGAAGACGTAAGGTTTTGTCTATATATATATATATATATTGTGCGCAATTCAATATCTATTGAAGATCATCAAAATTTTTAAAATCCCGCATTAAGATCATTAAAATCAGTTTACACCAATTCTTCCATTGAAAAAAACGTAATATTTATAAGAACAAAGATCCAAAATAAAAATTCTAGTTTCTTTATTTCTTTACAAAGGGGAAAAGAAGCGCAATTTCGTAAGGATTAATGAACATATGCCACGTCATCATGCAAAAAGAGCCATTTCAATATATTAAAGAAAACACTAAATGTTAAGATTACAGAAGCCCTGATAATATAGAACCCAAACAAATATCAGCCATTTACCACGCAACAAAGTAATATCAGCATACTAACCTAACCTAACTCTAACACATACTATATTTTATATTATATTGTAAATATTGCATGAAAATTCTGTTTTTTAAATTTGTAAATGTGTGGTCGGTGATATCAGTGAATCTTTATGTGTTTTCTTATTTTTTTATTACCAAACTTTGTTGTATATCTAGTTATTCGATTATGACAACAACTATTAGATATTTTAGGCAAATCTGCCGAAATATTGTGTTATTCGTTCCAAAATGCAACACAAATCTGGTTTTGAAACTATTTCAAGGGCTGTTAATACATCATTTCTTATATAAGACAAGCATGTTTCAATTTATATAGTTATAACCAGAACGAAATTATTTTCCTCAAAACTTAAAGTTTTAGACAAACTATTTATCATTTCGCTATGCTTCTGAAATGATGCTTACATTTACATACCTGAGATGAAGCGGCTAAATCTTATTAAAATTTTTTGAGATAATTCTTACTTTTTTATATGAAAACATATTTTTCTAAATAGAACTTTATATTTTTATGGTTAGAGATCATTTTAAAAAATGGGACTTACTACGAGTGCGTTGAAAATAGATTTTTGTCTTGTGCATGCCTTATTACTGTAAAAACATTTTTTCTTTATTGACTATTTTTACTGACCCTAAAATTAAGTTCCAAAAGGCTGTACTTGTTCGGATAGTCGAGTCTATATTTTAATAGATTTATTGTTCACTTCTATTAGGGAACTGCTAAAATGCATTTTTTATAATTATTTATAGTAAACTTCAGCTTTGTTGCCAGTAAGTTGAGTAGTCAAATATCTTAATCTAAACTTTAACATATTCAAATTTGTAGAGTTACATTTTTGGGGAAAAAACAGTTTGTAATGGATCAAGTTCAATTATTTTACAGTGCAATTTCTAAATTGGATCTGCTGAGATTTATAACTGTCACTGCACAAATACTTACCATAAAAAGTGGTTTAAAAGGTAAAGAGTTCCTCTAAGAGCATTTGATCACTGTAGGCTTGAACATCAAGCTTATAACTTCCTCTAAGCATTGACAAAATAACTAATGAAAGACAACTTTTTAACAGCCATTGAAACAAATTTAAAAATACATATATACTCAATTCTCATAAACCAATATTTTGAGCGTTTAACAACATGATGTGTGCAAAAATTATATTTTTTGATTTTTTTCAAAAAACATAGAACAAAATTTATTACAAAAGATTATTAAAAAAAACAAAAGATGCTTTGTTCACCAGTGAAGAAAAATCTCTGTACCAGGTTAAGTTTCTTCCACAGATTGGCTTCTAAGCGATAGATACTTAATATTTACTATTTGAAATATTGAAATCAGTAGATCCTCATTAAAGGCATTATTTGATGTCCATTGTTCCCGAAAAAAACTACTAAGGCTTTTTGCCTTGCGTTGAAATTCAGAGGATATACAGACACAACCTTCAACAATCTGTGCGGAACGGGTAATGCGCGTACTTGAGGCTTGCATGTTCATTTTCCGCAAACCAAACCAACATATTGGGTGTCACATATGAGCTAAGCAACTAATTCTTTGAAGTGGCCTTGAAAACAATGGCAGCTATTTGAATTTTTGATCAATTCAGAAAACATCATTTTAAAAGCCTTTTAAGGCTAACAAATTTTATTATATTCTCTTTTTTGTTTTATTCTTTCTTACTTTCCCTCATCTTAACAGTTTTGAATAGATTAAATAATTTTCACATATTTATTTATAATTCACTTTATTGGTTAAATAATTTATTCTACGAGGTGTGCAACCGATTATTTGAAACATAAAAACAAACAATTGCGCAAATAAATTCTGAAATATATTAAAAATAAATGAAAACCGCTTTAATAAATTTATAATAATTCAAAACGATTACTTAATTTAAATATTTAAATATACTACTTCATGTTCGAAGTTTATTTATATTTTATGTGTACACAGATTGGTATTGTTCATTATTAGAAGCCTGAACAAAGTAAATTTACCTTTTACCTCAATATAAAATTATTGCAATTTACAGCTCTCCAGATATGTAATTGTCGCAGTAAAAATATTTTTTGTGCTATATATTTATGACAAATTTTATGTAAATTTGTTGTCAAAAAATTACAACATCTGCGTGCATTGCTAGTTGCCAAGCTCATACTGATTTGAAAAAACCGAAATTAGATTGATACCAGATACGTTTTGAGCAAGTCGTATATGTCATCTACACCGACATATGAGGTAAATAACAACAAATTTAAGTTTGATTGACCTTAACAATATTTGCCTAAATTGCAATATTTCGAATCTTTCATAGTATTTCCGAAATTTTCCATATATGTATTTATGAATTTTAAGTGGAATTCAAATATTTGAAAATATTTAAAAGAATTCAACAATTTGCTTAGTTATCGTAATGTGCATATTTGTATACATATATATATATACATATATATAATATATATACATATATAAATATATTTGCTGAATTTGTGACTCATCCATGGCATCAGAAGTTTATGAATGTAGAAGAAAATCAAGAGTATTATAAGGAGTTCGTTCAATAATAGAAATCCATCAATATGTGGATTTTATATCATTTTCCCTTGATATTGCTGTAGTTTTTCTAGTATCCAAACAGCTAAGTATGTAAATCTGTTAACTTAATCTTGATTGATGTTAACCTATCTTAAGGAATAATTGCATGCATTTTTAGACAGATGTTGTGAAAACACAGGCATAAAATTTTAGAGGAAATGAGCATTTCCATGTTTAAATTTCTGTTTTAGAGTTGGTGCTAGGTTGAAGCATTCACTATTGATTAACGATTTTCAATAGAACGATAATGTAATATTCAAAATTCTATACAGGAAATTAAATTGTAGAGATTATAAATATTTTTTATTAAATCAGCAGCTGTTAACTGTTTTTCTAATTTCTTAATATTATTCGACAATTTTGTTGCATTGATAGAACTTAATTTAGAAATCAATTACTAAGTGTGCCTAGTTGCATATCTACACACCCTAAAAGCGAGACTTCTTATATATAATTCACAAAATTTATAAAACACTTAACTTTTGCAAAAACATGACAGTTCATCCGTCTATCGAATTCAGTATAAAATATTAGCTCCTTATTACAGAATTCAAATGCATATGGTATCAATATTATTTAAGTGTAAATCTGGTACACCTTTTCTTTCATTTTTAAAACAATATATTAAGTTAAATGAACGTTCTCAAAAATTTTTATGCTTAGATAAACATTCAAATAGTTTTCACCACATAACTAAAATTTGGAATAACTTAGACCATGAAATTAAAATGGAAATTAACTACCAAAAATTTAGAAAAAAAGTGCGAACATTCCTCTTTCTCAGACAATGCATACTTAATGACAATAATACACTACACTCCTTCGAAAATTTCGTATGATCCTAGATAATGTACACACACACATCCCCAAAAAACACACACCACACAATTATGTATGTATATGTTACTATTATTTTGTAAATAGTTTTTAGTTTATAGTCTTGTACCAAGGATTTTTTTCCATAAATTGCTTTTGACTCTTAAAAAAAATATTTTTTCAATATGTTTTTTTTGAAACATTTTCCTTCAAATCATTTCAAACCTCGAATTGAACGATCTTTTAATTGGCTTGATTTGAGAAATGGAAGTGTGCCAGGTTGTAATTTTTGTATTTGATGTGAATATCTTTCACCAATAATATTAAACAGATACGCCGTCTTCTCCATTCATTTTGCAAAGTAATAAACAACATCAGGGGCGTACCCAGGATTTTCTGACAGGGGGACATCATTGTTATTCCCTAATGCTAAAATTTTTGAAAATATTGAGAAAATAGGCCCTAAAAATGCATTTCGCGATCCTAGATTTTAAATTTTTCAATTTTTTTACGAAAATTTTTTTGATTTATCCAGTCAAAGTTAAATTTGGAAACCTGACGGGGGGGGACATTCCACCATGTCCTCCCCCTGGGTACGCCACTGAACAACATCCTTATAAAGTGCTTTAGAAAAATAGTACTACTTTACACGTTTCCACCTCGCATGGGGCTTACAGATCCCCACACCACTAGATATCTTGATATCTGTATTGTGATTATATTTAACAGATAGATGGCAATGTGGTAAATGTACAAATAAGCAATTAAAAGTAAGTTAAAATTTTTGAAATTTTTCCGATTTTAGTTGCCCATAAATTGCCTCACCTAAAAGAATATCTTGAAAAGTCTTTTGTTAACCTTAAGCAACGTAAGCAATTTTTACAATTTCTTAACGTTTCTATAAATAATTTAAACACTCGTAACTCAATAAATATAAAGAATCCCTAAAATCTAAAAACATCACTGGATAGGGCATTAGGTCCTCTATTAATTTCACCCTAATTCACACTTTAAATTCAAAAACGAAACATGAGTGGTAAATTTAGACAAAAAATAGATTAGGGAATTTGTTGCTGCCATGGTCTTTAGACTGCATTATTCTGTGAACAAACTTTGGAAACTCCTGAAATATAATGGACATCCAGAAAAAATATCATGGAGTTTAAAGTTGTACACAGAGGTGTAAGTGGGTCACTCCATTTGGACACACAGCCGAGCTGACCCAGACCCAATTGGATCCAGGTCCGAGCTGACCCATACCCATTTGGACCCACAGCCGAGCTGACCCAGACCCAATTGGACCCATATCCGAGCAGACCCAGACCCAATTGGACCCAGATCCGAGCTGACCCAGACCCAATTTAAATTTAAATGATGTCCCAGTTTCACACAAAAAAAGTTTCTGTTTAATATATCTAATAAACAGACATGAATACCATTGCAAAACTAATCTATTCTTCTATTGTAAACATAAATCTTAGTTGAACAAAATTGAAAAATATACATGTATGTGACAATTATTTATTGACAATAATTATTTTACAGATGCAAAGTTCAACTTGTACATTATACAGCATTAATTTGACTCAGACCCAATTTGACCCAATTCAAAATTATGTTAATAGACCCAGACCTAGACCCAACTACACAAAAATGTGTCCCAATTTGACCTAGACCCGGTTTGACCCACTTACCTCTCTGGTTGTACACGTATATTATCTTTACAAGTATCTATTATGATTGAAATTAGTTGAAATATTCAACAATTCATTCAAGTGTAAGCCTTACATCGATGAAATAAAGCGACATCGCCAAGTCTGATTAAAGAACATCGATCAGAGCACTTAAACTCTGAAACTTACCTGATAGACACCGAGCGAACACCAATAATTTTAAAATCATAATGAAAACAGCTAAAACTAAGGTTTCTAAAGCCCTAATTATTAAGTACTCGAATAAACAAAAAATAGTTAGTGAACAAAGAGCGACTAACATTTTGTATATTTTTGAGTGTATGTATATTTTAGCAACATTAAGTGCAGTGCATTGAAAAAAATGGTCTAACTACGCAATCTGCACTGACGATTACTTTAATTCGAAATCGGCCGCATAATCATATATATATATATAGCAAAAATCCAAATTATTTAGGATCGTATCTTAGTTTAGATGATATATTTACAAACGCATTAACGCATTCAATATTTTGACAAAGTTTTTAGTTAGATTTTATATTGTGAGCAGTTGGTAATCACTTTACCTATTATAAATTCAATAGCATTTATATAATGGAATTCATCGCAGTACAAATTGAATAACATAGGAAAAACTATATTCGTAGTGATTCTATTTTGGGATAGTAATGTCCAAGAAATTCATACTACCACTCCCTTTATGATCCAAGTTCAATTGAACAGGTAATATACTACAATAATAAACTTCAAGTTCTAATTTCACTCGAAATTATGTCCATTGTGAAATTTGAAGAATAAGGAACCCGTCAATTTGTTTAAAATTATTAAAAAAATAGGAAGCCCTTTTTATATAATAATGATGAGTGAATCAATATATTTGCTAAATGGTTGCAAATAAAATGAAATGTAAGCAAATCTAAAGATAAAAACTAATAGACACAATATATAATAATAATAAAAATCAATGTTTGTGTGACTGTTTATGTCAGGGGCGTACCCTGGTTTTTCTGAATTTTTTAAATTTTTAAGAAAAATTTTTTGATTTATCCAGTCAAATTTAAGTTTGGAAACCTGACGGGCGGAGTGGGGACATTCCAATATGCCCCCCTGAGTACGCCACTGGTTTATGTTGCATGAAGTGTTGGCTGTCTCCTAGTATACGTTGTTTTGTTAGCAGTGACTTCTTTAGTATTTTCTAAACTTTATGTAATTATTGATAGGTGATGAAAACTATTAGAATTTTTATCTAAACGGACAATTTTGTGATGGCTCATTTAATTTAACATAGTCTTTTGGGAAGAGAAAACATGTTTGACGACATTTGAATTTAAATAAAATGGATAGCAGGTGAATTTGGTAGAACGGAGATAATACCTTGATGGTTTTGTGCAAAGTTTAGGGTTTTTATACACCAATTAAATGTTTTGATAGAAGCATACAATACTTAGAATTTAGGTCAGTTAGCCCTCTAACGACCAGAAGAAAAAACTACAGTTACGACCAGTTGTGTGACGTCTTACCCCAACACTGTTAAATAGAATTTTTGCTCCTTTAAATGAAACAAATAAAATATATTTTCTACATAGCAAACAAAAGCATATAGAAGAATACAACTTAAGTAAGTACATAGATATTAATATCCATTCAATATATAACTATAGATTTGTTTCGTTTGGAAGACTAGCAATTATTAGAAACAATTTTTGAATGATATTTGGAAACACTCTAACTAAATTTCTCGAGTTTTCTAATTCTCACTTCTGGGGCAGACATAGCAATGTGTTTAGGAAAATCCAAATTATTTAGGATCGTATCTTAGTTTAGATGATATATTTACAAACGCATTAACGCATTCAATATTTTGACAAAGTTTTTAGTTAGATTTTATATTGTGAGCAGTTGGTAATCACTTTACCTATTATAAATTCAATAGCATTTATATAATGGAATTCATCGCAGTACAAATTGAATAACATAGGAAAAACTATATTCGTAGTGATTCTATTTTGGGATAGTAATGTCCAAGAAATTCATACTACCACTCCCTTTATGATCCAAGTTCAATTGAACAGGTAATATACTACAATAATAAACTTCAAGTTCTAATTTCACTCGAAATTATGTCCATTGTGAAATTTGAAGAATAAGGAACCCGTCAATTTGTTTAAAATTATTAAAAAAATAGGAAGCCCTTTTTATATAATAATGATGAGTGAATCAATATATTTGCTAAATGGTTGCAAATAAAATGAAATGTAAGCAAATCTAAAGATAAAAACTAATAGACACAATATATAATAATAATAAAAATCAATGTTTGTGTGACTGTTTATGTCAGGGGCGTACCCTGGTTTTTCTGAATTTTTTAAATTTTTAAGAAAAATTTTTTGATTTATCCAGTCAAATTTAAGTTTGGAAACCTGACGGGCGGAGTGGGGACATTCCAATATGCCCCCCTGAGTACGCCACTGGTTTATGTTGCATGAAGTGTTGGCTGTCTCCTAGTATACGTTGTTTTGTTAGCAGTGACTTCTTTAGTATTTTCTAAACTTTATGTAATTATTGATAGGTGATGAAAACTATTAGAATTTTTATCTAAACGGACAATTTTGTGATGGCTCATTTAATTTAACATAGTCTTTTGGGAAGAGAAAACATGTTTGACGACATTTGAATTTAAATAAAATGGATAGCAGGTGAATTTGGTAGAACGGAGATAATACCTTGATGGTTTTGTGCAAAGTTTAGGGTTTTTATACACCAATTAAATGTTTTGATAGAAGCATACAATACTTAGAATTTAGGTCAGTTAGCCCTCTAACGACCAGAAGAAAAAACTACAGTTACGACCAGTTGTGTGACGTCTTACCCCAACACTGTTAAATAGAATTTTTGCTCCTTTAAATGAAACAAATAAAATATATTTTCTACATAGCAAACAAAAGCATATAGAAGAATACAACTTAAGTAAGTACATAGATATTAATATCCATTCAATATATAACTATAGATTTGTTTCGTTTGGAAGACTAGCAATTATTAGAAACAATTTTTGAATGATATTTGGAAACACTCTAACTAAATTTCTCGAGTTTTCTAATTCTCACTTCTGGGGCAGACATAGCAATGTGTTTAGCTTTTATCCCTGATAGATCCGGGCTTAGGAAATTGCTGCAAATTAGCCACTAGAGAAGTATATCTAGTGCCATGGGAAGAATAAGAATGGTCCTTGCAAGTTTATGCAGAAAAATTCAAAGCTTAAGTTTCACACTATTAGTATAATTTAGATTCAAAGGAAGAAATAAAACAATAACTAGTATATTGCTGAACATTGCAAGTGGCCAAAGAGAGAAATTTCTCCATAAGAGTTGGACCCCACACCACTTGATCGAATATGTAGTTATTGTACAATACGAGGCTCTATTCTTCTATGCAATGTAGATAAAAGAATAATTGCTCTTAACACAATCATGAAGTTATCTTGAAATTCAAGGATGCTAGACTGTTCATACCGTAATCAATTGAGGAGAAGTTGCTAAAAGACCTCTTCATTGTATTACGAACGATTCGTGTTTGTTATTTTTCTTTTAGATTCAAAGGAAGAAATAAAACAATAACTAGTATATTGCTGAAAATTGCAAATGGCCAAAGAGAGAAATTTCTCCATAAGAGTTGGACCCCACACCACTTGATCGAATATGTAGTTATTGTACAATACGAGGCTCTATTCTTCTATGCAATGTAGATAAAAGAATAATTGCTCTTAACACAATCATGAAGTTATCTTGAAATTCAAGGATGCTAGACTGTTCATACCGTAATCAATTGAGGAGAAGTTGCTAAAAGACCTCTTCATTGTATTACGAACGATTCGTGTTTGTTATTTTTCTTTTAGATTCAAAGGAAGAAATAAAACAATAACTAGTATATTGCTGAAAATTGCAAATGGCCAAAGAGAGAAATTTCTCCATAAGAGTTGGACCCCACACCACTTGATCGAATATGTAGTTATTGTACAATACGAGGCTCTATTCTTCTATGCAATGTAGATAAAAGAATAATTGCTCTTAACACAATCATGAAGTTATCTTGAAATTCAAGGATGCTAGACTGTTCATACCGTAATCAATTGAGGAGAAGTTGCTAAAAGACCTCTTCATTGTATTACGAACGATTCGTGTTTGTTATTTTTCTTTTAGATTCAAAGGAAGAAATAAAACAATAACTAGTATATTGCTGAAAATTGCAAATGGCCAAAGAGAGAAATTTCTCCATAAGAGTTGGACCCCACACCACTTGATCGAATATGTAGTTATTGTACAATACGAGGCTCTATTCTTCTATGCAATGTAGATAAAAGAATAATTGCTCTTAACACAATCATGAAGTTATCTTGAAATTCAAGGATGCTAGACTGTTCATACCGTAATCAATTGAGGAGAAGTTGCTAAAAGACCTCTTCATTGTATTACGAACGATTCGTGTTTGTTATTTTTCTTTTAGATTCAAAGGAAGAAATAAAACAATAACTAGTATATTGCTGAAAATTGCAAATGGCCAAAGAGAGAAATTTCTCCATAAGAGTTGGACCCCACACCACTTGATCGAATATGTAGTTATTGTACAATACGAGGCTCTATTCTTCTATGCAATGTAGATAAAAGAATAATTGCTCTTAACACAATCATGAAGTTATCTTGAAATTCAAGGATGCTAGACTGTTCATACCGTAATCAATTGAGGAGAAGTTGCTAAAAGACCTCTTCATTGTATTACGAACGATTCGTGTTTGTTATTTTTCTTTTAGATTCAAAGGAAGAAATAAAACAATAACTAGTATATTGCTGAAAATTGCAAAAGCTTCATTTCCACATGGCAAATAGCCATAGATAGGGTGTCTCATCTATGTGTCCCATTGGAACGTCCTCTAGCCCGTCTCTTACTACTGTGGAGCACTACGGATTCTGTTATTTTCTTGTCGATTGAATACTGTCAAAACTTGACCCTACTCTGCAGTCTTCTGTTCATGTCATTTTTCTCGATTTTTCGTCTGCTTTCAACACTTTTCTCCCCGAAAAATTGACATCGCTGATTTCTAAAAATTGTTCAGATGAGCCCACTTGGTTTGCTAAATGGCTTGAATCTTATCTTTTCGATAGAATCCAACAAATTGTTAGCAATGGCGTCCAATCTCATCCTCTTGAAGTACAAATTGGCGTTCCTCAGGGCGGCCCAATCTCCGAACTCTTATACATCTCCTACACTGCTGATGATGACAACTACGCGAAATACTGTGAATCCATGTGTGCTAACGACACTTTCGAAGCCTTGCAGATCAACTCCTGAGACCCTATTGGTGATTTCACTAGTGCCCCAGCTCTTCTTCACGACACCATTCTTCCTCACTTTGACAGGATTAACCTTGAATTAAATGCTACAAAAATAAAGAAACTGGTTTTTACCAACAAAGGTCTTCGAAACTAAGACCTTCTTAAAGTCTTGGAAATTCCTTTTGAGTTATATTGTTGCTACCTCGAAAGACTTGATTCTTGGCCATGTCTAGACATAACGCTTGACAGTAAGCTGTCTTCAACAAGTACATATCTGATGTATTATCAAAGACCTTTTATATCACAAACTCGATATGTTATATTTGCAAAATTTTCTGTAGCCTTGCCAGGAAACATATCTTTAGGTCTTATATACTGCCCCATATTACATACGGTGCACCTGCTTGGTTTTTCCTTACCTCCTTTAAATCTCGTTCCAGAATACGTCGTTTTCTTCGACATGCTGCTCGCGTCTTAAATTTGAATCAATATTGGATGATTGATCTACTAAACACAACTTTGAATTCACGCTTACAAAGTCGTAGCATTCACGTTACACACTACGTAACCCTCAATTAATTGGTGATTTTGTGCGTACGTCAAGGTACGCCAAGTCGTTCCCATAGCTTGCGATTACTTGAAGCTCCCTGTGATATTGTAATTTCAGTACTTTTTACTGTTCCTTTACATTCTCACGTTGTTGAAACTTGTACAGGAAAAAAACCAGACTTGTCAACGAGCTGACATTTCCAAGCTCGGCTCGTTGAAATTTTGTGTAAGTTCGGCTCGGCTCGGCTCGGCTCGGCTCGCCACATAAAATCTTTGAATGAGGCTCGTTTTAGCTCGGCATTTTTTTAAAATTATTGTGCTCAAAGAATTTTTTACATAGCTCTTCCTATTATTTAATAAACATTTCTTAAATAAGATTATAGAAAAGCATACTGATTGCAAAAAATAAGAAAAATCTCCATAATCAAATTAACAAGCAGAACTATGAACTTGCTTTGCCTAAAATAGGCTCGTTTTGAGCTCTTAGTATATCAAATACTGTGCTCAAGCTCGGCTCGGCTCAGCTCGGCTCGGCTCGTTAGAAGCTCGGCTCTTTGACAAGTCTAAAAAACCCCCTGATTATTATTATTTTGAAAAATTTCGAATGGAAATATGGTTAAAATATCATTGAATTCATACAAACGTTAATGATTTCATAGCTTAAATATTTGACAAATGGAATTTAGACTTCAAATCAAAGCTTTTTACGAATATTAGAAGATTTAGGAGATTAAAACATTTATTGGACTTGAAATTTCTTTGAAATCAGCAGTTCGTTTCCCAAATAGTGGTTAAACGTATTTCCTAATGGGTGGTTCTACACAAATTAGTACAATAAAAAAATTTGTAAATTCGACATAAAGGATTACTTCTTTTTCCATAATATTTATTAATTATTTAACCAATGCTGGCAGCATTAGCAGACAACTACCAACAGTGATAAAGAACGGTTTTAAATGTTGTCATACAAATTACAAAGCAGTAAATATGTTAAGCTAATTAAATTCCTTCAGAAAACAATGATTTGATAGTTTTATGCAATTGTTTTTTCAAGTAGATTGAAAAGTCGAAATTTGGCCAGCCTAGCTCGCAGCCCATGCATTTTTTAAAATGTGCCTAGCTCAGGCGGTAGCACCATAGTCGACCTACATAATTTTACTAAATAATCATTCTGTTACCAAAAAAACAGGAACAAATCACTAGACAATGAAAAATGTCTAGAAAAAATAGTTTAGAGCCTTTAATAGTTTGGTGAATTCAAATTGCAAGAAAAGCTGAGGAATATAAATTAACATTATTTAAAATATCATGTTTTGCAAGATTAGCTAAAATATTGTAGCTCGCACTTCAGGCAGGGCAACTGTTAATTAATATTATTAAGGGTCGCCTAGCTTCGACATCCAGTTAATTTATTCTTGATATTTCCTGGCCTGCTTCCTGGAACTTCCCAGCCCACCTGCTTCTCAATGTTTCTTATCCACACCCGGCCATACCTGTAAAAACTCGCTTATGGATAACATCGTTCAATGATCAATCAGTCTTGGAGCAAATTTGCTTTGATTGCAACTTAGATTAACACCTCGTTAATTAATGACAAAATACAGCGATTACAGTGACATAATCTATACACCTACAATAATGGACTGTATTTTGTTTTGATTCTATATACTCTTTTGCATTAGGTGTTACCATGTTTTGAATCTATACACCCACAATAATGGACTGTATTTTGTTTTGATTCTATATACTCTTTTGCATTAGGTGTTACCATGCTTTCAATATATACACCCACAATAATGGACTGTATTTTGTTTTGATTCTATATACTCTTTTGCATTAGGTGTTACTATGCTTTGAATATGCTTATAATATTAAATGGTTAATTAAGAACGTGTCATATGCTAAAATAGTAAATATAAATCATTTTACCAATGTATTACTTATTTTGGTCCTAAAATATTCAAAACACAAATATGGTTTTGTATAAAGTTTATTCATTTATTAAATATCTAATACAGCTATTTGAAATCCCCATGCAAAGCACGGGCTGTTTCCTAGTGATGTATAATAATATTCTACAACAGTGCGGGCCTGAGCGGGCTCGGGTAAGCGTGAAGAGGTACGTGCGAGTGCATTTATTCAAATTATCATAGTTCAACTAGATTTTAATTTTCTTGTTTGACTCTTTTTAGGCTTCTGTACAAACGGAATCAGGTGTGTTGCAGAAGGTTGAAATATTTTTAGTTCATTCAATTAATTTCCTATATTATTTTATTTAACTGTTACGGCTAAGCTGAAAGATTATGCAGCTGGACATAAACTTATACGAGGGAGTTGCCACTTGCATAAAACTGTTGCCAAGAGTTTACGGGCAGAATATTCTATATTTTACGGGCTCAGGCGCGAATAAATAGCTTATCTCAAAGCTAAAAATATAATATTTTGAATGGTATCTAGTTCTTTGTTGGGCAATGGAAGATCTTGATTAAGTGACAAACGAAATAAACATAATTCTTGTTTTCAAATAGTTCAGTGCACATGTTGATATCTTAAGTTAAAAAAAAGTAAACCTTTATATATATATATATATATATATATATATTTAATTGCATATAATTTGCTGACACTTGAAAATTGGACAAAAGGAGACTTTAGAAATATTCATTTAAGTCAGCCAAATATATCTCACAAACATAAGTACATGAAGGACATTTACATAAAACAAGGGAAAATGGCTTTTCCATAGAATAGATGTTTCTCTGTTTTTAGCATTATACTCTATCTTACTTTTCTGTACAATTGTATATTAATGCTGTTTGATATATAACAAGTAAGTGCTTTAAAGGGGGGGTGAATGCCATGGCCCCTGCGCTAAGCAATTATTACAGAAAAGTTATTAGTGAAATTAATGCTAAATCTTTCAAAATATGAATTGAGCAGTTATATTGCTAGTTGCATTTGAACATTAGGATGTATACTTTAATATGTACACTGCGATTTACAAGAAATAAGGCTCTTTTCGTGTTTAACGTTGTAATTAAAAGATATATGTGATTTAGAATATACAGAGAATTACTAAGTGGTTTGTAGCATGAAATGGTAAATAACAAATAAGTTTAAATTCAAATAGCTTCCAAAAATAGGATAAATTTAACCTTCTAGAAATAAAATATAGCTACTTGTTCTATCCTACCACTATGACTTTTTTATGTATACACGTTTTTGCACTGCTTCATCGTTTTTGGAATTTAATGAGGTGATATAATACGCAGAACTGTATTAAATACAATGATTTTCTTTGGAGTAACTTAAGAATATCTTAAAGTATTAGGGGTCTCAAAGCACTGACTTGCTTCAATGTGACTTACAGATACTTTAAGGGTGAATATTGTTTTCCAAAACT
The DNA here is from genome assembly GCA_900660155.1 of Hofstenia miamia. NCBI lineage: Eukaryota > Metazoa > Xenacoelomorpha > Acoela > Hofsteniidae > Hofstenia > Hofstenia miamia. Next base: position 35,880 of record CABFPE010000488.1, read on the forward strand.
TTAATTTCTTTAAAGATGCTTGAATACGCTTTAAAATATTAAATGATTTCTAAAAATCTATAATTATTTGTAATATCCTCAAATTACAATGTGTATACTTACTACACTTGCTCTTTTGATTTAGTACTGTTGAGTTGGAGTTATATACGATGATCTATAATTATATTATCAAACAAAAATTAAATATATAACTATAATATATATATATATATATAACTATAACGTTTGATGATTTGTTCAGTGCTTAACATTTAAGGTTAAAAGCAACCAAAAGATGACTGCTCTGTATATATAATGGTGATGGCGCTACAAATACCAACAAAATCCAAGGAAGCAGGGGAATAAAAATGACACCTCATAGAAGTGGCATTAACCAGAAATTAAGTAAGAAGTTAGGGAGACCGATTTGATGATTTTCCAAGTTAGCTAGAATAGAAAAAGTCTACCTCATTTAAATGGTTAATACAGCATATAAAAATCAGTTCATCAAAACCTATAAAAGAATTCAAATTGATCCCTTTCATCGTCTATTAACAGATTGGAATTGGATTCCATTTGGACGTTGGACTTCTATTAGACAAGGAAAGTTAGCAACTCTTTGGATTCCAATTGGATTTCCATTTGAATAATTTTATTAAAATTTTCTAATTATCACAGCATATTTGTTACAGAATTCTGCTGCTCGCTTTACAATGAATATTGGCCCACGAGAACATATTACCCCCCTTTTGCAGGCTCTACATTGGCTTCCTGTTCAATATCGCATTGTTTACAAAATGTCTCTTACAGCATGGAAAGCTTTGCACAGTCTTGCAACGAGTTACATTTCGGAACTTTGTGATTTTTGTGATAATGGTCGTGACCTTAGATCTAGTGATCAACTTAGATTAACTGCTCCACTTGTTAGTAGGTCCAACTCTGCACGTCCGTTATCAGTTGCAGGTCCTAAGGTATGGAATGATCTACCTCTTAATGTTAAGATGTCTCTTACCATAACTGTACTTAAAGCGAGGTTTAAGGCTCATCTTTTTCTGCTTGCATTCTCTTAACTATTGTTTATTTTTGTTATCGCTATGAAGCAAATTTGTATGTAGCGGTCTATTATTATTATTATTATTATTATTATTATTATTATTATTTCACAATGCAATTTCTTAAGAATTGCTCATAACATTAAAATAATTGTTCTAGTTATGATTTTAGTAATGCCCTGAACGAGTACAGGTGATCTGGTCAAATTAAACTTTTGAACAAATGTTGACTGATGATGATGAAATGGGTTTGCTGTTATATACATATAAGAGAAGTGATCCAAATTCAATACGTTAACAAGTGAAAATGCAACCGTAAACAACAATTCTAGCTTCAAATGTCTGCATATGCTTAATAAATTGATTTGCATAGATATATTTGAAGAAATGTGCAGAACCTAAATGTGTCAAAGTTATTTGTAATAACATTTGCGGAAAAAACATGCCTTTAACGTAAACTTTATCTTTAGTGAATTTATTTTGAGTGTAAGTTACCGATTTGGTTTACGGTAATGTTAACGTAAAACACTATTTGTTAACGGTGTTGTTAACTTATTGAATTTGGATCACTTCCCTAATCAAATTTATTAGGTTTCCCCATAATTTAAATATTAAGTTACGGGAATACTTTATTACAGTTCTCTTCATGGCCTACTATGTTAACATAGCCTGCCATGATCTACATGTATCAGAAATGTAGATATCTAGAAATATAATTCACTCTTTATTTGCGAACCCCTATAATTTGATTGATGAACGCCTTGTTTGTTTCGAAGCAAATAAAAAAATTTTAGGTCCACAAAACAAAAGTATTTTTAATATTCTTTGTATTGCATGCTTGTACAAAACTATATGCCGATTTTTTTCTTTTTTTGAACTAAAAATCGTCAGGGCGTGATTAAAATAGGCCTTGTATGTGTTCAAAAGAAAATATAATGCCTACTTGAAAATTAACAGTTATAAATTTTGCTCTTTTCTAAACTGAAGAAAAAATATTGAAAAGTGTGAAAATTTAATACACACATGAAGAGCTTCTTGAGTTGATTTTGTGTGACAATCAATATATAGACTTGTATTGCATGTATTGTCAGTTCAAACTGATATGTAAATTCAAACATATCTTAAACACAATTTTCTCTAAGTAATCCGGACGCAATCTCTAACATTCTAAAAGAGAATGTTTTATATATTACTCAATGTTCCAAGGTCGATTCAATTTTTTCCTTTCTAGTAAATAAAATTCTTGTACAAAATAGATGCACTGTCAACTGCTCTACATTAATATTTGAAATTTTCAGTGGGGTGATGTACTCACACAATGTGTTAATTTTTTCTTGAATATTTCAAAACAAATGATTAAACGCCATCTGTTGTTCAAAAAATATTCGCATTTGAAATTATAAAAAATTAACACTGAAAAAGGATTATTTTGAAAGTTAAAACATTTTGGTAGCAACTTACAAACTCATAAATTTGCGGTAGCTTCTTTCTATTTATAGGCTGTATGGTTATGCCTTGCATATACTTATATACATATTTGCAAATACATATGATTTACAATATATACATTTTACAAATTCTACAAACTAAGCCAAAAAACAGTTGAAAATAAATATTTCGTTCAGCATTTTTCAAGAATATTTAAATCATTAGGTTATGTTACGCTTTTGAGAAATTTTTCCATAATTGTCTCTTTGAAGATCTCAATTAGATGCTATATCTCTGCTATTTTGTGTAATTATATTATAATGGAATTGTAAGTAAATTATCAGAATTCTATAATTCTAATATACAAAAGCACATTCGAATAAATTTTAAGTATTTGCACTTAATTTCAATGGGAATTTTTCACCATAACTTCAAAATTTAATAGTTTTCAGAAATTTTTTTTTAATATTTCACAATTGACATATAATCGCGCCTATAGGGCAATGATATAATGATAATCTAATAACTAAAAAACAAATATAAACATATATATATATATATATATAT
>CABFPE010000488.1:39884-69450 GCA_900660155.1 Hofstenia miamia
TGCAATATATATATATATATATATATATATATATACATATATATATATACAATCAGTTCCACATTTTTAACAATATTCTGAAACGTAGATTCGCAATACCTTTTGTGCTGATTAGGATTACATCTAATTTTTCTATAAGATTAACACCTTCTTTAATCTTAATACTGCCAATGCAAACTTTTCTCCAACTCTACTAGGTATACCTAAAATTGAAAACTAACATTTGGTGTCAAACGTTACCTAAAAAAAGACACACAAAATAAATTTTTTTTGGAAATGCTATCATATTCGGCCAAAACAATTAGGTGCCTACATTATGTTAATTTGAGTTCACACCTATGTATTGGTAATAGATATAGTTATTTTTTTCATCAGCAACCATTTTTACCCAGGCAATTTTACTCACATGACGTGGTATTGGACGGACGGACGGACGTTTCACTTAAGACTAAAGAAAAATACTTATTTTGTATCTCAAACTCTTGAAGAAAACAAATTCAGTAGGATTACCACAAACAAATTCAGTTTCAATCTCTGATTGGGAAGTAATATTGGCCTTGCATTATTTTCAGGCTTTTACAAAGACATAAAAAAGAGGCATTCTTTTAACCATTAACACATTTGCTGGCTTTGGCAGGCAAATATGGATTTGCCCAACAGCAGGGCTGCCAACAGAAAATGGACAAAAACGAGAATTAATAAGTGCGAAGTGGGAGATTTATGATAAATGCGGAGGGCTTGCGAAAAGAGCTTGACACTACAAGAATGGTTTAAAAATCAAAATGAAACTTGTACCATTTATTTATCACTAAATAGTACTATAAGTTTAAATATATTTAAAATGATTTGCAAATGAAATCCATGTAAAAATGCGCTAATCTTATCATGTAAACATAATGCCTTTATGAATGTATTTCCTTAGCTAAATTTTCCTCAACAGATTTTTTAACAAGAAATATTCTATTACTATAACATGTATAATGGTCTAGAAACGCACTGCTTAAATTTTTCACAACATAATATGATATTGGCAAGGAGATTTTTGTAAGAATTTAAAAACTTCTGAAGTAGCTCTTTAATAACTGACACGTATGATCTAGTTAATCTAGCACGCCTTTTGCTATGTAATTCAAGCTCATTTTTTAGTGCCCTTCCATTCTTTTTTCAATACACTTAGAGACACTTCAAGCTTTATCTTTCAAATTCGGCACATGTAAATTCTTTTTCTCCAAACTTCACGTGTTATAAATTCCTTAGAATGATCACTATTTAACATCAGCAGACGTTACATTTGCACTTCTCCACGTTGTTTAGCATAGCGAATTAGGAAACCAGAAGAATTAATAAACGTTAAATTAAAAGAAACATCAAGTAGAATAAACGTAATAAACAATAGATGACTAAGGTAAAAAAAATCTAAACGGCGTTTGTAACGTCTAACCCCATAAAATGTTGGACGCTACAACAACAAATTGAAAAATATAACAGATAATTTTTACTTGTTTAAGTATTGTATTAGAACAGACAATCACTGAGAATGATTTTGCAAAAAAATTGCTTCATTTGAAATTTTTAAAAAAATGTAAACAAAAATATTAAAAATATGGCTTTACAAAACATGAATATCTTTAGATCTTCAGGGTTATGTGATGTAGCTAAATAAATCAATAAGTGGAACATTACAGAAGCCAATACTGCTGACGCGTCACATGAAAGAAAATTTTTAGTTGGACTAAGTTTACTGTTGCAATTTACATTTATTTATTATTTCAGTATAAGTATAAATTTCGGTAGTTTTCATTTCCTGTATCAACAAATTGCGATAAAGAAGGAAAAATAAAATACAAGTCCATTAAAACTAAACATTTGATTTCTACACATAAATAATAATAAGGGTCCAAAATTTAATATTTATCTTAGACAAAAAATAAACCCTTAAACTCCTATCATAACTACATAGTTACACTTGTTTGTTCACATATTCATGCATTATTCTCCAAGCCTATAAAAAATTTGGAAATCATTGAACATAGACAAAACTATGGGCAATGTACTGTCCTGTTATGGTGATATTTCTTGCTAAAAATTATTCCTATGTCCAAAGTAAGTGAACATCTAAATTATTTTACAATAAAATATTTGATTTAAAAAAAAGCGTTTAAATTTTCTTCATGGCTAGTGCTTAGATGATAACTAGGGTGACCATAGAGTTATAAAGTTAAAATAAGCTAAATAAAGTTAAAAATTTTGCTTTAAGTTGCCCCAGCGTTTCTCGATGTTAGCGAAAGATCGAAATTTTCTGCCCAAGAATGTCGAGAAATACTTCATGCTTGATTTTAACAAGAATAATTAATGATATGTGAGTTTCCTGTGTTTAATCTTGTTCTGCAGTTCTATTTTACATGGGTTTTGTTTTCTCATATTTCTCCATTGGAAAAATAAGTTTATATAAAGTTAAAAAGATACAATTTTTAATTTAAAATCTCTGGGAATAAGGTTAAAATTATGGTCGCCTTAATGATAAGGGACCATGGGAACAATATCCGACCTAAGCTATTTTGTTTTCTGTAAATAATCTACCCAAGTTCATTGATGCGACTTGGACAAAGTTAAAGGTCGCGACCCTCGAGAGATAAACTAATAATTTTTTGAGAAAACCATTAAAGATTTTAGAAAATGCCCAAGGGTATTTAGCAAAATTCAAATGTATCAAAGATGTGCTGAAATATTTGTATCAGTTGCTCTATGTTTTTTTTAAGTTAGTGCTTATAAAAATCTAGAATTTATTTATATTGGCATTTAGAATAGACATATTTCAAAAATGACAGCAAACTGTGTTTTGATGCATCACTTTATCCTTTAAGGCTTTAATATCAAAATTTAGTAATAATCAAGTTGTTAAAACTTTTACAGACTTGAAGTACTTGTAACTGATTCTGGCACTTACACTTTAGTAGATCGTTAATGGGATTGCGAACATTACTGATGATATTGGCATTAAATCTATCACTGTATTTAAATAACATAATATTTGGCGTCCCTTTTACGTTTGCAACCTGTGATCGTTCAGTTGTACAAATAGATTCACCTTGCTATAACAAACGTGCAAATGACTGAAAAAACTAAACGAAGTAAAAAGGTAATTGATTTTTAATATTTGTTGTATTTATTACATAAATGATAGATTCTTGCAAATTGCAGGAATTACTGGTAACGGACACTAGTAAACGTCAAAATTTACGGCTCATATTTATACAATACCTGAAGGCAAAAGCAAATATAGCCTGTACAAGATTCAAAAGCAATTTATTGCTCCAAGAAAAAGGTACAAAAAAAACTATAAACTACAAAACTACAAAAAGCTATTTACAAATATAATAAATATATATATATAATATTAAAATGTGTGTGTGTGTGTGTGTGTGTGTGTTGTGTGCGTGTGTGCATTTTATGTGAAATTTTCAAATGAATGTAGTGTATTATTGTCATTAAGTAGGCATGTAAAACAACGATAAAAAATATATTTATTCTAAATTACTGCAATATATCTAGTGTCGGTACGCGCAGATTGCATTTTTGGCTTAGATCTACTTTACCAAATATATTAAACAAGAAGATATAACTTTTTTGTCCTTCCAACCATAGCCCTGAATCCGAAAGGTACACATTTTATGTTAGCCTAGCTTGCCTATATTTATTATAGATAAATAGCACCTATACACGAAAAATTCATATTTTTAAATTAATCATTTCGCATTCAAAACAAAAATTGAAATTTACATTTCTCATATATCTAGAAAGTGCAATTACATAATTATAAAAATTTACAAAAATTTTGTGTTGCCCAAAACGTAAATATTTAATAAGTTTAAGGAAATAACCTTCTGTAAATGGGAGTTTACATCAATAATTTATGAATTCTACTAAATTTCTTAAATTAAAGATAGAGTAATTTATTATTAATTGGCGAATATATTTTCGATCAACTACGATGTCAAAATCGATGAGTCATTGAATACACCAATCTTGCTAATTAATTATTTATGTGTAAATGGAGTTTTTATTAGTAAAACGTCGCCATTCACCGAATGGCAGGTTTTCCAGTAGATAATTGCGATACAAATTTCCCTTGACTTTGGATGTAAGTATTCTTTTGCATACTGTTGCGACTTATTGAGGCTAAACCTGGTATATTTTTACAACATATATTTAATTAAATTATGAGTATAAAAATCTAAAATAAATTTTAAATACTTTTGCACGATTCGATTTAACTGGCTCAAATACTAACTAAATATTTCCAAAATGTTTGGAAACATAATTTGTGCAATTCAGATTAACAATTTAGAAGATTTTACATATACATAATATTAAAATTATCATTCTTAGAATGAAGATTTTTTTTAATAATCAAATATGCTTAGAAAGTTGGTTGGTTATTCGTAGAAATTCTTTTAATGATATTTGAAAAATAGTGTTTTATTTATGTATAGATACAAAATCAAAGTGAATTTGCTTAAGGAATAATTATTTAACAATATGTCAAGATTTGAAGAGGCAAACTAAGAGTAGCTACTTTGTACAATTATTAGTGATGGAAATATTCAAATTTGTATTGCTTGTTCGCTAATAAATTTTCGTTGAACTAGTTCAGATGTCGGCAACTCAAAACATCTTTTAATATATAAAATTTTTTGATCAATAAAAACCAATTGCTTTAATTATATCGGAACTACATTTTCAAGCGCAAAATACGGAACCACTTTAATCTTCTACTTTATGCCAAAAAATTTAATTCTTACTAGTTAATATTTTTAGTTGCCGTTTGATGCCGCATTGGAACGACTGGAGAAAGAACGCGAAAATTATAGGAAAAACAGTGCCAAGAGTCCAATGCGTACGAAAGCTGCACGATCTGTATCACCGTCCAAAAATAAGAAACCAACTGTAAGCGAAATTGTCAAAACTTTAGATTTACACTAATATATATATATATATATATATATATATATATCTATATATATACTTTTTTTCAGTAACAATATAATGAATATACAGTGAAGCTGTTAATTTAGAATGGAAATTCAGATAATGATGTAAGTGAGGCCGGCAAATTAAGAAAAGAAAGAAATGAACTGAGAAATCTCTTGGACAAATATGAAATCCATTTAAGTGATATTCAAGCCAGCGTTAAGGGAGTCATTCGTGAACGAGACTCTGCTCAAGAAATGTATACAAAGGTACTTGAGATTTGTCATATAATTAAATAACTTCAATTCTTTAGGCCAAAGAGGAACTAAAGAGTCTTCGACGGGAAGTCATGAAATCTGCAAAACACAAGTCATCACTTCCAGTACAAAGCATGCTGAGGGATATTGAAAATGATCGCGATAGGCTAGCAAGAGAATTGCAAATTATGTCGTCTGAAAATGACACTCTTCGTGAAAAACTGAGAATGTCTAAACACGTATAGTTCTTTTGTATTCAACTTACATTAAAGTTAAAAATCGCTTGATTGCTACATTTACAGTTGATTTAGTTGTTTTTAAACAGAATCAGTTTTTCAGGTATCTCTAAGCATAAAGAGCTGTTAGGAACTTCTTACTAATTGCATAAATACAGTATATTCTTAATCTATTTTTTATGCATTATATTTCTAAAATTTTTCTAACCGAATACTTATTTAATCAAAGAATTATCTTCAAACTCAAATATTAAGATGTAGAGAGTAAAAAATTTAATTTTGAATTATTGATGAATTTCTACTTTTAACATATTAAATAAAAATTTTTAAGAGATCATATAAGGCTTATTGATTGAGAGAACTTCGATTTTCAATTAGTCAAAAAACATTTAGTTCATTTGAAAAAGAGAATGAATTTTATTAAGTTCTACGGAGATACTTAATGTAAATTTTGAAGCTTTATTTAAACATTGGTAGTCTTAGTTATATTTGCAAATATAAACTATATTTCACAAGTTTAATATATTCTATGATGTCATAATTTAACAATTTTTTCTTTTATTTTAATATCTAGAGGCACATTATTTATCTAAATCAAACATTGATAAACTAACAAATAAGTTAAGTTGATCTTCACTAAGTATTTCAAAAAAACATTTATTACATTATTCAGTATTTCAAAAAAACTTAGATTTAACATCCAATATATTCGAGTACTTTTAATTTTAATGTTTTTAAACAAGTTTTTATAACAAAAGTTTAGACATTGACCTCTGAAAAAGCCCGTGCATTAGACGAAGAGAACTTTTACGCACAAAAAATTGGGAACTTAGAGAGAAAAAATGAAGATGCAGAAAAGAAGCTAAAAGATTTGGAAAAAACTGGAAGTCGGTATGAAGAAGAATTGCGGAATCAGTCGTTGCGCTTGACTAAAGCAAAAGAAGAGAATGTTGACGCTAAATCGCAAAATACGCAAGTCAAGTGAGTAGAAAAATTTGAAGACAACATACAGATTTTAATGTCATGAAGTATTGATATTTATAGGCCCTCAAAAATATACCTTTACTAAAATAAGTAATAGAAACAGACTGATTTATGAACGTTTGATAATCATTCTCCAAAACATCTGTTCGCGCTAAAACAAGTTAGTGCTGTAATTTTATTGATAGATCTCAGTTTTGAACTCAAATGCAATTCAGCTGAATTCTTGGATTTAGCAAGCATCATAACAATTTTGTTTTAAAGAGCTGGCCCTTAAAACTAAATAATGTTTCTACTAGCCTTCAAGAAGTTGAATAACAAGCACTTGTAAAATATCCGCACTAAGATCTTTTTAAAAATAGTAAAATATGTACCTTTATTGTAAAATTCTCTATATATGCAAAAAGTAAATGGATTTATTCAATAACAAATAATCACATGATTACATAATGTGATATCCAAAATTTTTCATAGGCAATGCAATCCATTTTCCAACTTCTTCCTAAAAACATAAAAATTACGAAAAATTCTGGATGATTACAGCTGTATTTGAATTTTTTAAAAAAATTAATTAAATTATATCAGAGTGGTATTATAATATTGAACTTATAAAATTCATTGTATCAATTACCCACTCTATCTAAGTGCGGAATAGTGGAAGATTTTGAAAATCATATTGATGATTTTTGGGTAGCATGAATTTTTGATATACATTTGGAAATTAATCAAATCCCATTTGACTAAATGAAAAAACGCAGGATGGCTAATATAATAAGGTATGAACAGTTAGTGCCACATGAATGAATACTTCTGCTCTATATCTACAATATCTTCTTACTCTGAACCAAAACTCTTACGTCTATCATCTCATGAACAACCAACACTCATACTTCACCAAGTTTACTGTTCTCTATTGAGCATAAGGAAAACTGCTAGTGGAGAGGATTATTTGCCCCATTGGATATTTACCGAAAATGCTCACATTCTTTCACCACTGTTGCTACCTTTTTGAGTAGCAGAATTTTTCCTTTATTTTCAAAAAGCTATAATCAGTCCTATTACCAAGATAATGACCAGTTCAGGGCAATTGCTATCACTTCTGTCCTTTCACGTAGCGTTGAAAGACTTATTTACCGCTTTTTCCTGAAAGATATATATAATAAACATCTGGAGGGCGAACAGTTCGGGTTCAGAGCACTGGGCTCTACTGACGGTGCTATACTTCAAACACTTCACAATGTCAACACTATGAATCTTAATGGAGCTGATGTAGTCAGATTATTTTCATTAGACCTCAGCAATGCGTTTGATCGTCTGCCACATTATTTGATAGCAGACAATTTAAGAGCATGGTGTCCCACGCTAAGCACATTTATCTACAATATCATAATCAATTTTCTTACAGTACGTAAACAGGATGTTACATACGGGAGTGAAACTTCTGAAATTGGTCATACTAATTATGGAGTTCTTCAGGGCACGGTTTCGCAGCCTCCTGCTTTTAATGTTTCCGATTCAAGTTTGAAATCTGAGGATGTTTCGATGTTACTTGAAATATCCTGATGATCTGACTCCTACACTTTTTTTATACCCTTGGTTTGTGAGCCCACTGAAATGCTCTTACGGCAACTTATGACTTGGTGTTCACTGAATCATTTCATCCTGAATGAAGCGAAGTCGAAGGAGCTTCGTGTTTGTTGCAAAATTGATCCGAAACTAATGTCAACAGTCCATGGTATACCATGATACTCCTGGGTATCACTTTGAATTCGAACCTCTCCTTCATCTCACATATCCAAAAAGCCAATAAAGAGCTGTTTCATATTTATATCTCCTTATGAAACTCCGGCACCTAGGTTACTCAAAGTCTGAACTAGAAATTCTTTATAAAGCTCTCGATGACATCCAGAAATGTGCTTTTCGTAAAGGAGTAATCCACGAGTATACGCCTGTAAAGGATCTCATTCGCAAGGCAATGATCGGCTCTATCAGAAGATAGCTGGCAACATTAACTACCCCCTCCGAACACCCCTGCCTCATTCGCAAGGCAATGAATGGCTCTATCAGAAGATAGCTGACAACATTAACTACCCCCTCCGAACACCCCTGCCTCTGCGGTCCCAATATGCTGCTGAAAAAACTGACCCCAATGAACACGTTTAAAACTACTTTCTTTCGAAATCGTCAACTGCGTCAACTTGATGGTCTTTGATTTAGAATTTTTTATGTTGATTCAGATGTAACATCCACTTCACTACCTTATTCCCGAAGAGAAATCATTTGGCTACCCGCTAAGATCATTTAAGACATTTGACATTAGTTTTCGATCAGACCGCCTGGGAAATTGCTTTGTTTGTCACCACGCATTAAAATAACTACCGCAGAATACCTAACATTCACGTTGCCCTGGATACGGTCCTTGTTACCTGTTCTTCCTCGTTGTTTTCGTTTTTGTTTTTTGTTTGTATCTGTGTACATTGTGTCTTTGTGCCTCTTTGACCACGTTGGTCACAGGCATGTTAAATACACCTAACTAACTTACTTACAATAACAATATTATTCTTACTTCTCACAGCTTCATGCTGGTATCCCTCTCAGCTCGGGGAACTCACCAGTTCCCAGGGAGTCTGAGAGCTTTCCTCAGGACTCTAGGTGTTCCTAACAATGCTGCCTTCTATGCTACTGCTCCTCCCCACTCTGGTACTCCCAACTCCTCCAAGTATCTCTTATGCTTCTTACTCACTGCTCCTAGTGCTCCTACAACTACCGGGACTACTTCAACTTTCTTTAACATCCACAGCTTTCGGTTTCACTCTCATTGAAGGTAGGGTCGGGGGGCGGGTCCTCGCGGTCCCAGTCTAGCCTTTTACCCCTTGTCCACTAGGGCCCTCACACACAATATTATTATTATTATTATTATTATTATTATTATTATTTATTTGCTTCGAGCATGTATATAGTCACATGCTATATTTGTATAATTAAATTCTAAGAAAATTCTGTTATTAAGTTAAATAGAATAAAGCAATAGATCAAGGAATTGCTTTAAGAGAGCCTTCACATAAATTTATGTAAATTAAATTAGATCGAGAAATTAACTGATTGAGAATTTTAACGCAATGTTAAAAACTGTTTCTTACAGTTTAAGACTTTGAATTAATTCTTTAATACGTATTTAATCTAACTAGATACAGTTTCTAAGAACTTTCAGTGCATTTATAGCACTAGGTGATTAAAGGGGAGTCACTATTCTTCAGTGAAAAAGTTTCCCGATTATAATAATAATTTTCAAATTTTAAGTTTTGAAATCCATATACATATACATGTGTATGCATCAGACTTGTCAACGAGCCGAGCTTAGCCCGAGCCGAGCCGAGCCGAGCTTGAGCCCAGTATTTGATATACAACGAGCCCAAAACGAGCCTATTTTAGGAAAATCAAGTTCATAGTTCTGCTTTTTAATTTGATTATGGGGTTTTTCTTTTTTTTTTTCAGTCAGTATGCCTTTCCTATAATCTTATTTAAGAAATGTTTATTAAATAATAGGAAGAGCTACGTAAAAAATTCTTTGAGCACAATATTTAAAAAAAATACCGAGCTAAAACGAGCCTCATTCAAAGATTTTATGTGACGAGCCGAGCCAAGCTGAACTTACACAAAATTTAAACGAGCCGAGCCGAGCCTAGCCGGCTCGTTGACAAGTCTGGTATGCATATAGTATCCGATTAATTTTTGGGGTCTATGGTGAAATAACTAAAACAAGCACGTGTAATTTTGATATTGATTTCAAATACTATGAAATTATTAAAATAATGAAATGTATTTAAGATGTCTTTTTATATTTCTTGATAATCCCTGTGCAATGCAATAGATATTAGTGGGGACAACCACATCCTTTAAAAAATGTATAGAATGTCGTTGCCATCTACAAAAACGGTTCAAATATGTTAATCACTCTCTTGTTTTAATGACCTGCGGGAATTCATGAACGTGTAAGACATTTTAATATTTATCATTCAAATAATACATATAATTCTAAATCCCATAGCTCAGTTTGAAAAGTAGTTATTCCTTTTAACCAATCGCGCGTTATTTTCAAATGACAAAATCCCATGTCCGCATTTTTGAACAAGTTTATAAAATCTAGCACATGCACATGCGTATGTACTTTTGCTTCGTTTTACTTCCCATATATATATATGATGTAAATAGGAATTACACATAAAATGGTATTTGGAGAGGCCTTTGATATTGACACAAAATGGGTCGATGTTTTCCATTATAATGGTGAAAATGTTTATTAAAATTATTCCTCTGTGGGAAATATACATGAAAATATTAAAATTATACAAATGAAAAATCCGTATTTCGTAAACTTTTCATGCCCAAATATCTGATAATAATGAAATATACATACAAAAAAATTTGTTGTACAGGGAGTTCTATGAATATCTGTACATTTTCAATAGCACATGGAGATATAATTCTAATCTCATCATCATATTTAATTTTAAATTTTAAAATGTGAAAAAAACCATGCTCTTTTGACACTCCAGACCTTTTTTATGCTGCCTTTATTAAATTTTGTAATTGTGAAAAACTTTGCACTAAATTTTTTTTCAATAGTATACATCCAAAGCTCTATAGAACAAATAATTCTGGGAGAAAATTCATTGAGAAAGAATGTCCAGTTTGGCTCTGAAAAGCTCATTTAAATTGATTGGGTCATGGGATTTCAATTAGGATTCTAGTAAAAACACAGAGTGGACATTAATCAGAGAAATATTGCGTAGGCAGGCTTTTGTCGAGGGATACTTTAGTCATGGCAAAAAGCGAGGCTGAGCAAAAAGTTTTGAAAATATTAAGAAAATAGAGCCGAAAATTACACTTCACGATCCTAGAATTTAAATTTTTTAATTTTTTTTACTGAAAATCTTTTAATTTAACCTGTCAATCAAAATCAAATTCGAAAACTTTAAGTGGGGACATAGTCCGCCATCCCCTTTGCCAATGATCTCGCTTGATTTCTCAGCATTATCTCAATATCGTTTGAAAACAAAGATAGTCTTGAAATACAATGCATTGCAATACTTAAAATTTATAATCAAGTGGCTTAAGAAATGTCTTATTACCCATTATAAGGGCAAGGGACTTTCGGAAGAAGGTACAAACTAAAATTTAAAGACTTTCCAACTTTTTGATGTGAAATGCGAAATAGGTTCTGCGACTGCAAATCTGTTGTGCATTCTGTTAGTAAATGAACTAAATAGAATTTATTCATTAAAGGATATACTCATAAGTATGATGTACAAGAGTATCAGAGAAATAAGCAGTGTTTTGCTGCAATAACGGTCACGGTCAAATACCTTTATTTATATATGAAATACACATTATGATACGCGAAAAATTAGAAAAAGGGGATAATATGCAGCAGAATCAGTTTATAATGAAGACAAGTTTGTCTTTTATTTTGATCTCACTCCAGAGCTTCTTCCAATAAGTTATATGATTATTCTGTCAGAGGCGGCGAAACAATGTGCTCATCTGCTTCCTGCAGCCCTCAAACTTTAGTCAAGATCTTCTACTACTACTCGAAGATGCTTTCAAATACCATTTTATCGCACAGAATATGGTCAAATGCCATTTTTTGGTATCTGCTACCAGGTGCAGAAAAGATTTCCAGATTTCAATTATACCATGACAAATTTTTGGTATCTGCTACCAGGTGCAGAAAAGATTTCCAGATTTCAATTATACCATGACAAATTTTTGATATCTGCTACCAGGTGCAGAAAAGATTTCCAGATTTCAATTATACCATGACAAATGTTTTGATCGAAAATCTCTTGTACATGATCACTAGAGACAGAAATGTTTATTTCATTTCATACATCGAAAGAAAGAGAAATGTATGTAGTTTAAGAATTGAAATTTATAAAATTAAATTATTGTTAAACTAACACAACGCAAACCATCATTCCTTTTGGAGCTATTGCACCGAGCTCATCTAGGAAATACCAGTTTTTTAATTTTAGCTTATGACGTGATTTGACCCTGCACAAACAATCTTGTAATTTTGAATATATAATCCGATCAGACAGAACACTAGCCATCTTATGATTTTAAAGTTACTATCCCATTTGAATCAACACGAACCCTCTCTTAATTTTGTATTTACGACCTGATTCGACCCAATACTAACCACCTTTTAATTTTGTGATTTTGTATCGATCATAACACTGTCTACAAGAATCTGATTAAATCAAACTTCCCATATTGGCTAATTAGAATGGCCATGTCTTTTTTCATGGTCGTCATCAACCCTATCGTCTTCCTAGGTAGTAGGATCTGACTCTCCTCAAGGTTGCCTCCTATCCGATATTTTACTCCTTATTTATACAAATGATTTCACTGCTGTAATCCAAAAATGCTTATTGCTAAAATATGCTGATGATACCATTGTTGGCAATATCAAACAGCACTGATATGCAAATCTATTAGTAGTATTTATGCTTCTTTGTCTAAACTTGAAAAATTGTTGCCTATATACATGAATTAGATTTAGTTTTCCTTGTTTATTTTGCACCTTAACACACTATCCAATTATTTGAAGAAAATATACATGGTGAGGAATATTGTATTAAAATAGAAATATTTCAGTCGAATGTTTTAAATAATCAAAACTATTTACACATCAAAATTGTATTGTTTCAAAACTAAAATCGAAAATAATTATGACTACTTAAGCGATTTTTTTAAGAAAATCGTTTTTAAAATTTGTAATTACCATTAAATAATTGTTGAAATAATATCATTTTATGTTTGTTTTTCAAATATACTTGCTAAATAAACAGATTTAGTTATTTAGTTTAGAATTAATTAATTTCCAATAATATAAATATTTCTAAATTGTAGGTTTGAAGTCGAACTTTTGACCAGGGACCTTGCAGAATGCCAGGCTCAATTGAGCAGAAAGTCTTCCGCTTTAGTTTCTTTAGAAGAACATCATCATTCCTTGGAAAGACAACATCATGAACTGCAAATCACTACCAGTCAGTATCATCAAGATAACATTAGACTTAAGACCATCATAGAAAAACAAGAGTTGGAAATAGCAGAACTAAATGCTCAGGTGCATAGGAGATCTCATGAACTCACTGAGTCGAGGTTCCAAACGGAGCAGAAGGTATTTTTTAAATACTTATAGAAATAAAAACTATGTAAACAAAACTATCTACAATGTCAAGTTACAATTATATACTAATACTTTCTATGTAAAGGTTTATTCCCTCCATTTCTCTACGTCAAAAGCGCTGGAACATATAATGAACATCATGTTAACTACTACATTTCAAGATAAAATCGTGTATTTAGGAACTTAGTAAAATTTAGAAAACTAATTTTTCAATATGATAAAAACTCAGTTATGGTTTTAAGGCCACATTTTATAAAGCAATTTCTTAGCAACGACAAGCATGTATGACACATGATGAACTTCACAATAAAGACAAAGTTATTAAATCTCTTGAAGTAACACTTACCGGTCTTGAAGATACTATCAAGCAGTTGCAACGTGAAGACCAAGCAAAAGGTACCAGCATTTCTGGATTGACAAGCAAATGTAATGATCTTATGAGAAAATGTCAAGAATTGGATGGAAAGCTCTTTGAAAGCAGTGCGCAATTGGAGGTAAACGCTTAATATTTTACAAAATGCTTAAGTTTGAAGTTGTTTGCAGGGATATTTTTTATATACCAAAGTTAAAAAATTCTGCTGAAAAACAAGGTTTTATTTTGGCAAAAATGGGCGGGCTCTTATTTAGTTTAAAAAGTAGTATTTATTGAGATCCTAATGCTTAGAACAAAAATCATACAATTGCGGATGTCTTCTGTGTCAGCAGTCTAAACCATTAAAAAACTTAACCATAAAAAAACGATTCTGACCTTTCATTAAAAAATTTATTTCCATAATAATACATACATATAATTTGTATTTTTATATTCATTATTATATTTAATATTTTATTAATTTATTTTACATGTATATAAAAATTACACTAATTAGGAATGTACTATCAAAAAAATTGATTTTTTAAGAGCTGTAGGTCACTATCAATGCTTTTGCAAAATATTGAAACAAAGTATATTGCTTTGATTTTAAAAAATATAATAGAATTTTTCAAAAAATTTTAAAATATTGCTGTTATATTCAAGAAGTGTTGTATTAGCTTCTATTATGGCATTTTAAAAAAAAAAGTTTAAATTAAATATTTTGAGGTTATTTCTCATTCCCAGTATTTGTCTTCTAAAATTTATTCCCACTTATTTTTTATCTATCTTTATTTTGTATCATTTGTTTAAATAATAAATCATACTGTTGTTGTAATAATTAGTAAAAGATTATGTCAATCATTTTTCATTTATGTCTAAGAATTACCAGCTTTTTATGTCATTACTGTATCATTAACTGGACGAAAGATTATAATTTGCATTTTAAGGCTACACTCAATAACATTGAGCAATTGGATCACGAGGTTATTCACTTAAATGATGTAATCAGATCACAAGGTGAAGAAGCCAAAAGAATGGTAAATGATTTTATATTTTTGATAGGTTTCTGAGTTAAAAATTTCATGTTCAAACAGGTAGTTCAATAAAAAATTTTAGCGAATACATATCGAATTTTGCATTAATAATTAGCACTTAGTAACTTTGTACAAACATTGAATTTAGCAAAGACAGATTGAAGAGTTACAGAAGAATGTTCAAGAGTGTGAACGTGATCTGTGCATTGCTGAAGCCGAAAGAGCAGAAACTGTACAATGTAAGAATGAAGTTGAATCTAAACTAGAAATTACATTGGATGATAATAAACGCTTACAGTTGGAAAATAGATCTCTTGATGAAACAATAGGAAGAGTAAGTTATTTATATGATCCTACTTCATATACCTAAGTATGTTCACATTCATAAATAAATGTTCTTCAGATTGAGGTATTGCAGAATCTTTCTTACTGGTTTATAATCCAGCCTTATTTTCTACAAACATTTTCTTAGCTTTCCTCAGCAGATCTAGATAATAAAATGTTTAATCATTACAGGGAGAGCAGAAATGGTGTATTTAACCACTCAAAAATTGCTTCAAACTTATTCGTTTTGCATATAACGTCTGTCTTATCTAGACAATGTGGTTGAGATTGTTTTATTCAAGAAAAGTTGTATTTTCCTGTTTTACAAATGAATTTTAATATATTTATATCACATTTTTTTAAAGCAGCTAAATTTATTTTATTGGCTTAAATCTGTTCAGATTTGAATGCAAGTTGTTTGGCTCTGCTCAACTTCAAAAAATTGGTTTTCTTGCAAAAAATAATTATTACAAGATATCAAAAATGCATTTCTACATAACTACAGAGTAATTGACAATAAAATCTTTATTATGAATTGTCATCAGGACAACCAATTTCAGGGTGAGAGAAGTTTGCACTAAATGTGGATAGGTTCATGCCTGGAAATTAAAAATATCAAAATTTAAATATATTGATATTAATTTAAAAATCATTTTCTTTTTCAGTTGGCAAAAATTTAATGGAAAATTTATATGTGCTGCCTCTGATTAAAATTTGAAAATGTTAATACAGGTAATTTTGTTTTGATTATTATTATTATTAGAACTTAACAAGTAGTTAAAATAAAAGGAAAAAAGAAAAGATTTAGCACCATGGAACCGGAGTAAAGTGAGTGACGTCTACTTGAAGGGGGTGACCCCGAAGGTGTTGCGAAGCTGTAATCGCACTGATATATAGTTGAGATTGATAGTTAGCACGATTTAACAGGCACTATGTTACAACCACGTTGCAAATCGCAAAAACGAGCTATGATTGGTACTGCGATAAATGTCGTAAAGCAATGTCGTTACATTGAAAAGCTTAAGTATATTATATATATATATATATATATATATTTTTTAATTTACTTATTCACTTATTTACATTTGAAATATTCTTAGTAATANATATATATATATATATATATACATCAGAATTGTCAACGAGCCGAGCTTCTAACGAGCCGAACGGAGCCGAGCTGAGCCGAGCTTGAGCACAGTATTTGATATACAACGAGTCTATTTTAGACAAAGCAAGTTTATAGCTCTGCTTGTTAATTTGATTATGGAGTTTTTTCTTATTTTTTGCAGTCAGTATGCCTTTCATATTTAAGAAATGTTTATCAAATAATAGGAAGAGCTATATAAAAAATTCTTTGAGCACAATATTTTAAAAAAAATATCGAGCTAAAACGAGCCTTATTCAAAGATTTCATGTGGCGAATCGAGCCGAGCCGAGCCGAGCCGAGCCGAGCCGAACTTACTCAAAATTTAAGCGAGCCGAGCCGAGTTTTGAAATGTCGGCTCGTTGACAAGTCTGCCTCTAAATTTTGAAAGAAAGAAGAATTAGTGAGAACGTATTTAGATGCAAACCGAAAACTGCAGAATGGATGAAAGAATAACTAAACAAACTACAACGATCAATAATCTTCAAGCGGAAATGAAGCAACAGGAATTTGAGAAACACAACATTCTGACTGATTTAAATATTGCAAGAGACCACATCAGGAAGCTTAGTGCCGATATTGAAGACAAAATACGAGAATTGGGTGCCAAGTGCCTGGAATGTGATCAGGTTAGAATCTGACTCCATTTTTTGAAATATGTAATTATTGCAAGATCTCTCCTATATTTCAAATTCATTAAAATTTTGAATTGGCTAAGTTTATCTATCATAATTTAGGGAGGTAAACTAAATATTAGATTTTATCTCAAATAAAGAATCGCAACAGAGGTCTTTAATTTCAAAATCATCAGGTTTTTTTTATTATAAAACTAACATATTTTTATGCGTATTTATAATTGCAAAAGGGGATCTAAACCTAGAATACGAGCTTGTGTAAATTCAAAATTCACCTTATTTCTTATTTTAAAGTAATTCTTTTCTGATAGATAGCAAACCAATGTGAAGATCTCCGACAAGATGTGGCAGTTCTGAAGAAACACCAGGCAAATTTAAAGGAAGCCAATGGACAAATGGAAGAAAAGATTGCAGGATTGGAAGAAAATATATTTAGCAATGATTTGCTAATTCAAGAAAAAGAAGCAGAAATTCAGTTATTTAACGAAAAAATTCAATTAATGGAAGCAAAATGGTAAAATATTTACATAAATATGTATAAAAAAATATATAGTGAGCAGTTAAGAGGTCATCTGACTTCCCATCACTATCAAACTAAGGAAGATCAATTTAAAATTGTACTAAGAACTGAACATCGGAAAATAGTTTAAGCGATATATATATATATATATATATATATATATAAGAAACAATAAAGGGTAAATTATAAAATCGACAACAAAGCATGATGACTTTAAATTGATTCTAAGTGTATATAATAATATCATTTATATTTAGTGTAGTTGATTGTAAAATAATTTACCACATATTTTATAAACAGACGAAGATGGTAACACATCGAAATCGATTTTTAAGATTGTCGTCACAATCAAATAATATTAAAAAGCATATATATATATATATATATATAATGAATACTGGGCTTCGAAACATTTGCTAAACATATCGTAAATATTACAAGTGCTGTTAAAAATGATTCGCAATCATATGCACCAAAGAAAATAATAGTATATTGCATGCTTTATAAATCTAATATTATATATATATATATATATATATATTTTTTAATTTACTTATTCACTTATTTACATTTGAAATATTCTTAGTAATAATCAATTACGAGAGGTGCAAACGCTAAGATCACGGATTGCTAAAAATGAGCATGAGCTGGTACATACTCAAAGAAACCTAACACAGGAAAGATTTGAAAGGTTAGAATTGCTCACATATTAATGTCTAAGACAGATAATTAATAAATATAATGCTAATTTTTTGAATAGATTCGTGAACTTAATACAATATCAATTTATTATTAAATATATATATCACTATTGTTTTTATTTAACAACAACATTTTTAGGGATAAGTTGGAACACGATTTGCTTCGTATAAGAAACTGTTCACTTCCACGATGCGGAAATAGAGTACATTCACCACACCTTTAGTAAACATAATTTTATAATTTTGTAAATTTCATAGCAATTTTTTAATTTAATTTTACTGAATTTTAACGGACTGGTTGCTGAAACATTCTATAAGATATAAAGCTTCTTCATATTTTTATATCTTTGTAAATTTGCCAATTTCAGATATACAATTTCGAAAGTATTTCTAAAATGATATTATTTAAAAACTTCTCAATATATTGAATTTGAAATAAGATTCTTGGATATTTGCTTATGCAGTGACCCGCTTTTAGAGCGTTTTTAGCAACAAATCGACTCCTTTACCTGTCAACTTAGCTCTAAGAACTTTGAACGGTTGACCCGGAACTCCGTGGCATTTCTGATCCGACTTCACGATCAAGTTAGTATTGAGAACATTTACATAAATTACTCACAACCTAATCTCCCGTTATTTAGAACTTAGAAGTCTTGAGTCAATTTAATTATTCTGGATTTCGTTTTGAAAATATAACATTGCAAAAACGTTCAACACTATAGCTATATTTAATTTTTCCTCTACATTTGCTAGTTTGTACATATTTACAAAGTTGCAAACCTTACAATAAGCAACTTATATGTACAGTATTTACAAAATTAAACAATATATACAACATAGACAATTAAGAAAAAATAAAGGCTACACAGAACAGTAAATAAAAAACAATTAAACGACAAAATAAAATAAAATAGACATATAGATTAAAAATAATTTGCAGTTAGTAATCTTCAAGAGCTTTATTTGTTTGCATCATGCATATTTACAAAAATGTACTAAGAACTGAGATATACATATGCTACAAAGTAAGCTACAGTAATGTGTCGTTTTTTAGGAGCTTAATTAACTTTAATAAAAACATGCAAGATATATTTCGACTTACCAAGTCATCGTCAGTTTTACAAATTATTCCCTCTAAATTTACTAGATTTTACAATAATAATTATAATTTCTTAAATTTTAAAAAGTGGCAAATTTAATTTATAAATATAGTCTTCTTTTGTGTTTAAACTTGGTTGCAAGGATTTTATAAAAATACTCTCAAGAATTTTTAAATAACTGGATCTTGACGTCTGATGTAATGTTTTTGTTTCAAAATTTAGTCCGCATTTATTTAGATGATTAGATATATTAGAACTGGTCTCATGTTCTTTAATTCTTCTTGATAGCTACAATAATTAAAATTAAAATTCACACAGATATTTACAATTAAAATGGATTAAAAATAAGAAGTTTCACTACAGTTTTAACATTTTAAGTAAACAAATATTATTATATTAAATATATCGATGCAAAGCACGTCGAATTATATTTAAAACTACCTTTTTATTCATAATTGATACGTAAATAGTTTTGTAAATATTGTCATATATGTTTGTAGACTTTAAACAAACTTTAGTAATAAAGTTGTTTTATCTCTTATATCTGTCCCTAAATATCAGAAAATCCAGAATAGCTTATATATATATATATATATATATATGCGTGTGTATATAACAATAAGTAGCATGTAACTAGAACCTGCTTTAAGTGACAAGATAAAACTTGTGCCAATTCTTAATTATCTTGTAAAACACTTGTTTAAAAGACAGGATTTTTTACAGACGAGATCACTTAAATGCATTATCTGTTTTTCTTGTATTTCATTATAATTGGTATGCAAGTAAGCATACAAAAATCCATTCTTTATATAAACATCATTATCACCTCTAAGCGTTATAAGTGTGAACAATTAGAAAGGCAATTGACATAAAAATCCACACCGGAATTCATTCATTGTCTGCAGACCTATTATTGCAAAATTGTTAGTACAGTTAAACACGAGGCTATGAAATAACTACAGGAAATTCCACGCTTTGAAAATTAAGGAAAATGCAGCATTAATGAGTGAAAATTATAAAAGAGACTCTTTTTGGATTTAATGACAAAGCTATGCAGTAATCTTCAGTATATAGGGAAAATTTATACAAAGGAATTTATAATTTAAAATAGAATTCAATTTCACTTCATTATTTTTCACAGACAGTTGTCCGCGGTTTAATCACGATGTTACGACAGAAAAACAATTCGTGAGGTCGAAAGTTTTAAATGGAAAAATGCTGTAGATAGTCAAATATTAGTAAACCATAACCATATTCTTGTACGTAATTGCCATCAAATGTCAATAATGTTTTCCAAATTTTTATTAAAATTTGAATATGTACTTATAAAATGACATCTAAATATATTTAATTCAATGCAATCTCTTAGATTTTTGTTATATAATTGCTATGAACGATTGTGGTTTGATATGACATACCATCTGAATATCAAAAAATAATATGTATATATACAGTACTGCTCATAAGTTTAAAAACTATCTCCATAAATATACATTCTACATAAATTACAATGAAAAAATCGAATTCAGAGTGAAAAATTTAGCTTATTCTAAAAGTTTTGCATAAATTTATTCAATTGTTTCAAAAATATTATTACATAAATTTTGCTAAAATCCCATTACATTCATTGAATTTACATCAAAATTTGTATATTTATTTTACAAAATCAACATTACAAATATAATATTTTAAAAAAACACCATATTTGCAATTTTTTTTAAAAAAAGGAATGAAATTAGATACCTATAAAATTAACCTAAATTAAATTAAAATTACAATTATTTACAAAAAATATAAAATATATATTAGAAGGTATTTACATTTAAATTTGTGATATATTGAAGTAAAACTTCCTAAAATAAAAATCTTGAGCATGAAGAAACAACAGGTTTATTGAACGTCATGTAGAAGAAGCTATGAAGAGAGTAGAGGAGATGAGTTTACAAGCAGAAGACTTTGTTCAACTGTTTCATTGAACCCACTGTGCCCACAACACAGGCACTATTTGAATTGCAATACTGATTCTTTGCATAATAAAGCTGCAAGTGTTTTGAGAAATTCAAAAGTTTCATGTCTACAATTGTCTTGAACTTCGAAGTAATAGGATTTTACAAACTTAAACTCTTAACAATTCAAAATCTTCTCAATAAATTTCCACACAAAATTTAAACTGAACTAAATTTCGATAAACGAATTTGAATTTTTGCTATAATTTACATAGCAAGTATATTTACGAAGATAGTTCTTAAGGTGCTACTTCACAAGGAATAGAAGGAAAACTAAATTTCAGATTTAAATATTACATGAAAATTTGAATTCACAACGCCAAACTTGACCCTAGTGCTCAAAATCAAAATAATTGTACCAACCATTGCAGAAATAGTTTGTGAAGATTAGTCTTTCTAAACTTATGAACATTACTGTATTCCAGGGTTTTCGAGTACTCGGAATGTTAAGAACTCGAACTCGAATAAGCTCGCAAAACTCGATCGGAAAAACTCGAAAGAGAAATCATCAAAACTTGGACTCAAAATCGTTCGAAAATCCACTCGAAAATACCGTAAAAATTATTTTTTTTAAATATTAATTTTCTTACCAATCACAAAAACTATTTTTTAGCTTAGAATTATTGTAAAATACATGTTTCTTACGGTTCAATTATCAATCAACCATGTTTTATGTACGGAATCCTGCGAAGCTGGTCCCGAGGATCTGGGATCAGGGCCAAGAACATTAAATATAACATGGNGTACCAACCATTGCAGAAATAGTTTGTGAAGATTAGTCTTTCTAAACTTATGAACAGTACTGTATTCCAGGGTTTTCGAGTACTCGGAATGTTAAGAACTCGAACTCGAATAAGCTCGCAAAACTCGATCGGAAAAACTCGAAAGAGAAATCATCAAAAATTGAACTCGAACTCGTTCGAAAATCCACTCGAAAATACCGTAAAAATTAATTTTTTTAAATATAAATTTTCTTACCAATAACAAAAACTATTTTTTAGCTTAGAATTATTGTAAAATACATGTTTCTTACCCTAAAAAACTCGGAATTACAAAAACACTCGATTGAACTCGGAATTTCATTTAAAAATACACTCGAACTCGAAATCGAAATGTAAAAACTCGAACTCGACTCGTGGTATTTGTGGCAAGATAAACACAAATAAATTTGCGCGACTGCAATTCAATTATCAATGAACCTTGTTTTATTTACAGAGTCCTGCGAATTTGGTCCCGAGGATCTGTGATCAGGGCCAAGAACATAAAATATAACATGGGACGAGACTAGCACGAACCTATACGACCTTTCCAAAAAACAAATAAACGGCTCTGCACTACAAAATCGCAGGAAAATTCTTCGTATTAATTTGATTGAAGTTATAATGAATAATGATATACATTCTACTTTCTCTTCATATCTTTAGCAAACCGTTTTTCCACGCTTATAAAAATTTTTTTCATGCTTTAGACTTAGCCGGCCGTTAGTCGTGTTTTTTGCTGTATTTGGCGGTTTTTTCTACTACTAGATGAAATACTACCATTTTCAATGGAACGATTAAGACATACTCATAAATTGAACAATTAAAGAAATTGAACAAACCGACTGAGTTTTAAAAACAAGAAATACAAATAAAAATCATGGAATTAAATTGTTAATCATGAATGAATCTTAGCCGGGATTTTAGCAGTGAAACAAAATCTTTGGCCCTTGACCGTAACTAACTAGGTCATAGTTTAAAAGCGAAAACAAACGAGGTGTTGCGTTCAGATTGCTCATGTCTTCATATGTTTTTTTGTTATAACCGTTTAGAAAAAAATTTTAGTATCATGAAAAATGTCCAAAAATTCATAGGCCTAGTTAATAAATGCGAAATTTTAGCGCATTTATTCTCAATACGTGACAAGCAATAGATTCAACGAGAAAATTTTACAAGACGGGACTAGAAACGTATATGTTTATTCCTTCAGTTCGATTCCATTATTTCATTTTAAATTAACAATGTAAATTGTTTTTAGTATTGATATTTCTCAATCGTGAGACGCAAAAAACTATTCATAATGACTAGCTCTGAATGGTCAACTCAAGATTTGTAACACACAAATCAACTGCGGATGAACGTGTTCTATTTCTTAAACTATTTTCTAAAAAATATTTGCATTTAAAAGTTTTCCAAATAGTTCTACATGTTCTTAATAATGATTAGAAATGCTTGCTTCTGGAATTTAACAAATGCCCGATTCCACATCATGAAAAATTTTTTTGAAAAAACTTACTTATCAAAAAATTACAGAACATATACCTGAACCCTTAATTGTTTTAATAATGAGCAGGTTTAAGCTTTAACTTCAAATTTGAAGTTTAGTGTTTAAATAGAAATAGTACTTCAAATTAAAGTTAAATCTTAAATAGAAATCTCAATAAAACATTTCAGTTAAAACTTGATTCAACATTTATTTATGGATGTAAGAACATACAAATTATATGATTTCTATATTAAAAATGCATTGTTATGTTATATATTCATTAGTTTTAAAATAGTAATAATAATAAATTGTATTGCTTAGTAATCAATGTATTTTCAACTTAACAGGTGCTTCGTTTGAAATTATGACATTGTTGGCAAGCTGTGTGCGATGAACTGCAGGTGCTTAGTATAACGTAGATTTATTCATTAACATTATTTCATAGTATGTCGTCTGATATTGCAACTGTTGTTGTTGATAATGGATCTGCAATGACCAAAGCTGGTTTTAGTGGCGATGACTCTCCGAGATCAATTTTCCCCTCTCGTGTTGGAACTCCTTGCCAAAGTAATTTGCCGGTTGGTTCACAATATAAGGACACATATGTAGGCGACGAGGCAAATGTTACCACAGCCATTTTGAATCTCAATAACTCTCCCTTTAAATCTACTATCAAACACAAGAATGATCAGGAGAAAATTTGGCATCATGTGTTCTATAATGAACTAAGAGTTACCCCTGAAGAGCACCCAGTTTTAATGACGGAAATTCCGCTTAACGACAGAATGGAAAGAGAATGGATGACCTCGGTCATATTTGAAACTTTTCATTCTCCAGCTTTTTATGTTACGATTCCAGGTGTGTTATCAATTTTCTCTGTTGGTAAACTTACAGGAACGGTTCTTGACTCAGGTAATCAAGCGTCTTATTCAATTCCCATTTATGAAGGATATACTTTGCCTATGCCATATCTAAACTTGATCTTGCAGGAGATAATCTAAATAAATATCTTATGAAATTATTCAATGAAAAAGGCTATTACTTCACTTCAGATGCCAAAAAAACGTTGATTTGTGATATTAAAGAGAACTATTGTTTCGTTTCCTTAAACGTTGAAGACGATTTGCACAAAATTTCTCAGGAAAGCTATACCCTTCCTGACGGCACTCAAATTACACTTAACAAAGAAATTTATAAATGCCCTGAAGCATTGTTTAAGCCTGTTGAAATTGAAAGTCAAGGAATACATGAATTAATCCCTTCTTCAATTCTGAAGTGCCCAAAAGATCTGTGGAATGAATTTTCTGAAAATATAATTGTTACAGGTGGCTCAAACTTATTTAGAAATTTTGATGTTCGTTTCAAAAATGAGTTAACGTCGTGCTTTAAGTTCTCCAAAATAAATATTTTTGGACCACCGGACCGCATCTATTCACCTTGGATTGGTGGATCAATATTGGCGTCGCTTTCAACCTTTCCTGATGTTTGTATCAGCATACATGAATACAATGAATTTGGGCCATCGATTATTAACAAAAAATGTTTTTAAATCGAACTTATGCATACTTGCTAATGACACTCGACAATGAAGCTTAGGGAAGTGATCCAAATTCAATACGTTAACAAGTGAAAATGCAACCGTAAACAACAATTCTAGCTTCAAATGTCTGCATACGCTTAATAAATTTATTTGCATAGATATATTTGAAGAAATGTGCAGAACCTAAGTGTGTCAAAGTTATTTGTAATAACATTTGCGGAAAAAACATGCCTTTAACGTAAACTTTATCTTTAGCGAATTTATTTTGCCTGTCATTTAACGATTTGGTTTACGTTCATGTTAACGTAAAACACCATTTGTTAACGGTGTTGTTAACGTATTGAATTTGGATCACTTCTCTATGGAAATAGTTTTGAAATCACGTGTCCCTTCCGCAAGTGTGTGAAACATGAACTATTGCCAAAGACGAAACTTCAGTTTTTCCACTTTATTTATAAAAACGTCAATACTGTAAGTAAGCCATCAAAAATCTAGGAGTAGGGCAAGAACAGAGAACTCCAGGCAGCATGTAGGTTCTATACGACCTTTAGAGTCATACGTTATTCTGGCTGCCCTGGTTTTGGAAAAAGTATTGTTATAACACCAGAGGCGCACCCAGAGGGGACTGGGCAACGCCCCCCACTCAACAGAGCACAGATGCTTCAATTCCTCAATATAACAATAATAGTACATATATATTCATTTGTTCTATTCTATCTGCAGGGGTTAGCAATATTTAATTGATATTGCAATAATTGAAAATCGATTATTCAATTGAATGCCTTAGATAGGGAAAAATTCCCCATAATTTTTATTTATTTAAGGCTCACTAAAAACGTTCTCACGAATACTAGCAGATGAGAATTTTGCTGAAGCATATAATGAAATCCCGATTCGAAAATCAATATTGTCATTGCCCTAAAAAATATATTATGTTTCCACCGCTGAATTCACTTCTTTGTATATTGAAGGCATAACGCATGCCTTATTTCGAATCATTGTTATCTTCTGCCAGACATGGTATATTGTGATGTCAAACCTAAGAAATTGAGCAATGATCACAGGTTTTACATAAGGTATCTAAGACTTACTAAATTTCCTCTTAGTGATTATGATCACTGGCAACATTTAACTTATATTTTTCAATGGGATTTAGTGGTCTCAGGCCCATGAGAATGAGATAAATATGGGTTGAGACCAAAATGTAAATCTGGAACAACAGATTTTGGAATCTTACTAATAATGTTTCCAATTTTGATCAAAATAGATCTTAATGCAATGGGGCACTCAAACCAGTAAAATTCTGATCTCGAATAACCATAACCACTAGCTCTAAGAGTTATGGTTAGATGTATCAAATAATGGAAAAATGTGGAAGTGGTTTCAGGATACATGTAGATGTGCAAATGGCATGGAAATTGATGAAAATCGGATTTCTATATGCAAGCCAGGAAATATATGCAACATATTTATGCTGTGTAATTTTATTATTCTTCATTTAGTTCTTTTAAGTTCCTGTTAGCAAAATGTTGGCATAAATCCAAACAATTTTTTAGGGAATATTGCGAAAGTTTTCAAAATTATGCCAAAAATTCATCATTAAAAATTTTTTCAGAAAATCCAAAACTTTTGCAACATTTTTTAGGGTTGTATATGATGCACGAATTTAACGCCAGTGTAAATACACATGCATATACCACATGCGAAAGAGCAAAAATATTTTGCCCAAATACAGGATACACAAAATACAGGAAACCTCATACACTCAAAAAATTTTTAAATTGAATCGGTGATCTTAATGACTGGTAAGAACTCCTCTAATGTAAAATAAACTTTTATTATGCGTACATGTTATGACTACAAAATTATACTTTGAACAATTCAACAATGTGCAACGCCATCTGTTGGGCAAATGTATCATGGAAATGATAATAGCAAAGATGGTCTATTATTGAATATTTTCATTACGAAGCTTAATTGAGTTAACTATTTTGAAAAACCTATATATTATATTTGTGATGTACACTATATACTACGCTTCATGTACATGGGCATGAAGAACTTAAAGCGAGTGCTGTTCTTCAGCATGAATGTATTTAAAAAGTTAGTAATAATTAATTTAAAATATTTGAAATTAAGAAAATCTACATGTGTGTGTAACGCTTTATGAATGAAATTCGTATGTTGAATAAAGCAGGAGCGGATCTATAAATGTTTATAGTTGCTGTATTCTCATAAATATTTTACATTATTCTCTATATGATACGAGACATAGGAAAATTGCATCATACCCAACTGGTACATTCTATTGTAATAAGTATATTTAATTATTACAAAATCTGTGTAATAAGAAAAGAACGCAACAAACTAAAATGTACAACTGGACAATAAGAACTTTTACTATGTATATCAAAATATGAAGATATAACAGCCTTAAAAAACTTTTATAGCATGTAGTCTTCATATAGACTCGTTGAGCATCAAAAACTTTGCCTACTGTATAAATACATAAGTAAAAGTGAATCTCAAAATTTTTTGAAAACATATTAGTAAACACAGTATAAACTCACAAATGGAAGTGACTCATAAACAGATGGAAAAAACTGCCGCTTGAAATCCTATAAAATGTTCAAAAATTTCATTAAGGAATTTCTAATATACAAACAAATACATTACATATGAGAATTTCAATAATATTAAATTTGTGAATATTTTGTAGATAGCTTACTATATATTTGTTTGTTTTTAAATTGTATTTGATTTGATTAGAGGAAAAAATTTGCTGCGGTTCTTATATAATATTCAATTGAATAGAAATACCGGAAATTGCATTTTAAAATTATATAATTTAGAAACAGTATTATTAGAGCAACGAATAATTCAATGTTGTTAAAAAATCAAAAGAGTTTCATGAATTTAGTTCAGTACAATATTTTCAGCCTATAGTTTATCAAATATTTCATATCTCACTTCAATTTTCATTCTGCGCTAAATCCGTTTTCTTAGATTTTTGTATTTTTGTCAATCTCAAAGATTACGGTCCTCTGAAATTTGAAAATTAAAATGTTTGTGTGCAGTCATTTTTAGAACTACCTAATACCCAATGTCTTGTAAGATCATTACAAGTTGAATAGACAAGAAAAGAATTGGAAACTATGTCGCGGTTGAAAAACAATGCCATACATGGAATTGACAGATATGTAGAAAAATATTTTTAGAACAGCAATAAAAGTCACCAAGTCTCAATAAGAAACCTCCAACATTTTGAGCAGTAGTCAAAAGTCTAATAGGGGAAGGAAGTTATCCCCCAGGTCGAATAGAGAAGAGACAATTGCAATTTCCACAGGCGGCGCTAAGCAATGTCTTCGGAAAAGGAAAGTTGCAAACATGTCCATGGTAGTTGACAAATATGTCTTAATTACTTCAAAAAAATACATTTTTTCCATGAAATGAAGTATGTTAACTTTCTCTATCCTAGCTTTAACGACTATTTTTTCATTTGTTGTTACATAGCAGATTTTTCTAATACTTAAAATTTTTTTTGTAATCTAAAATTTGATTCGGTGACACAGTATAGATTTCCATTAAATACAGTTTATCAAAAATTGATTAAGGGCATGAAATGAAACCCCATTACGATGACAATGGCGTTGTCATCATTAATTTTCTATTCTACTTATAGGCGTATCATTGCTAGTCTCCATGATAAAATTTTCTTAAAGTGAAATGCTTAATCGTTACCTCATATATTTCAACTGATTAGTCTGTAAATTTCTTTCCAAATGGAAAACTGTACTCAGATAATCTTTCTCTACGAAATAATTTTGAAATTCCAGATAAATTTATTGTTGTCAATTGTATTTGATAAGATTTTTTTAAAAGTAATTATGCATTATCATTTCACAAAAGGCTTTTGATAAAATACTACATTCCTTGATTATTCTTGAACAAATTTCTATAATATTGGAAATGACAAACATATGAAATCATATTTAAGTAACCACTATCAATATGGCAAATTAGTAATACAGACAATCTTACCAGACATCAGTCATAAGGCGTTTTCTTGTACTCACAAATGACATTTCGCAGATCTTTGCATTTAGAGATTAATTTAAAATTTTTACTTGTTTACGATAATTTCATTCAGTGGTTTCTTCTTAAAATAACATATATTTAGCTAAGATTTAGTTTAAAACTCTTACAATTTTAAATCATAACAATGTGCAATTTGAATGCCATTACTGGATATTTTGCTGATGTGGTATATCTAAGTCTTAGTGGTGCACTTCTTTGTCAACAATACAGACTTGTCAACTAGCC
>CABFPE010000488.1:86346-104182 GCA_900660155.1 Hofstenia miamia
TATATATATATATATGTATATATTTCCAACCCGTTTCGATTTATAAATCATCGTCAGTGTACAAATGCGTGGGATTTAATTTACAATTACTACATTAAATGATGTTGAAATATGCATACATTTAAAATATGTTCACTAAATTGATCGTTCTTTGTTGACTATTTATTAGTATGTTCTTGGTTGCATTTTTTATGAATAGGGCTTCAGCTAATTTGGTGTTTTTTGTTCTTAGTAATATTTCAAAATTTGCTTTGTTTACTTGGTGTTCATGCAAATATATTTCACTTCTTAAATGCCCTCTAAGATGTTCTTTGATCTTAGTTTCAAAATGTCACTTGGTTTATCCGATGTAAAAATGGTTACATTTTTGACATTGATATATATATATATATATATATATAAGCCAAAAACTTTTCAATAAATGACATACAAATGCATGGAAAACCAGAGCTGTAATTTTAGATTTTCAAAAATAATTAGAATTTATCATTTAATATTGTTCTACAGTTTAATATTAAATAGTATTGACGCTGCATCCTGTAGTAAAAGTTTTAAAATTAATAATAAAAGATGAATTGTCAAAATTAAATCAAACTTCCTTTATAATTTATTGAAATAAAACAGAACATCGTTATTCATTAAGTATAACTGACAAGGTCAAACAACTTAAAGTGTGCAGTTGTAATAGAAAAGAATTTTCAATTCAAAACTCTAAGTACGTATAATAATAAACTCTCTCAAATTTTTCAAATCGAACATCAAAAGTTTGCATTAATTGCTGTATGTATACTTAAAATCTTTCGATTAACATGCAACTAATATAATTTTGTAAATATTTACTCATTTAAAGTATTGTAATGTTTTTCTATCAAATTGTTTCATACTAAAATGCTTATTTTAAATTTATATAAAGTTAATATTTTTTCAAATAGAAATGGTTGTTTCAGATGTTGAGAGAACATTAAAAAAAAGTACTTGCAGTGCAAGTGCAAAGAATTAATTATTGGTTTAGCGTAGACCAATAACATATTCAAGTCACTAATGCTTCTTCTTTATCTAACTCTGTTTCACAAATTTACCATTTTTTAATAAGCTAGATTGTTAAACTTACTACATATAGGCCTAAGGCATTTGTTAACCGAAATACAAATGTTTGAAAGTTACCATTTGGGTCTTTATCCAATTAAGGAAATGGTCATTTGTTTTAAAGATTAAAACATAGTAATTTTTACAGCATTTCCTTCGGGAGTCATTTTCTTAATTGTGTTATATATTTATACTAGTCAAATCAAATATTTGAAATATTAAATTTTAAAAAAGTAAAATCAATATATAAACTTCTAACTAAGAAATTGGCATATTTCAATTAGAAATATTCAGATGAACTCGTCTGACCCAAACTCAAATTTGAATACCAGCAATCTTGTAAAAAATTATTTTTATCAAACTGATATTTGATAAATTTTAGTTCTTATTCGATTTCCTAATGATGTTACATTTTGAGGTATGAAAAAGCTATCCAAGTGTTTACATGATAGCTTCATTTAATATTATAGATTTACTTTACCAAACAATATAAAAATCATTTCTTAGAACATTAAAATTCTTCTCACAATTTGTTAATTCGCTAATTTGATAGTCCAAAATTTTTTTAGATTGCATAATTTTTTATATCTTTAATATCTCCTATGATTGCGTTAGAACTAGTGAGATTTTCAAAGTGTATTCAGACTAGTCAACCAGCCGATATTTCCAAGCTCGGCTTGCTTAAATTTTGTGTAAGTTCGGCTCCGGTCGGCTCGCTACATAAAATCTTTGAATAAGGTTCGTTTTAGCTCGGTATTTTTTTCAAAAATATTGTGCTCAAAGAATTGTTTACATAGCTCTTCCTATTATTTAATAAACATTTCTTAAATAAGATTATAGGAAAGGCATACGGACTGCCAAAAATATGAAAAAACTATATAATCAAATTAACAAGCAGAACTATAAACTTGCTTTGCCTAAAATAGGCTCGTTTTCGGCTCGTTGTATATCAAATACTGTGCTCAAGCTCGGCTCGGCTCGTTGACAAGTCTTAGTGTATTATATTGCAAAAATTGAAAGCATCTTTGGAACCAGATTTTGTCATGAATTTTACTTAAAAATTTAGCAAAGATGGCAATAATAAATGAACAAATTGCATTTAGTGATGGAAGATAAGCTTGAAATATGTTCGATTTTATGATCACAAATGTAGATTAGTTTTTGGTAAACTAATTTGTATATTTTGATATTTTCTGTTAAAGAAATTGAAAACTAAATAAAACTTTGGGCAAAGAAACTTATTAGATTGTGAAAGAGTTTGAGCAGAAGTAAATAAATTTTTTTCTTTTCGATATTTTTCTTAATTAGATAGCACCTTGCATATTGCTTATCTTATTTTGAATCCCAAATTTTGTTATTTTTAATTGTTTGAACAACCGATGACTCATCATTTAGATTTTGCAGGATGAACATTATGAAGATTTAACAGCATGGTTGTGTAGTAGAAGTTCATCAAAAATGCCATGTTTCAATTGATTTATAAAATTTTTTCTTTCAGTTGAATATTGTGTAGCAACATTAAACCTACATTTAGTAAATAATTTTGATTATTGCGACAATATTATTATTAACATGTTGAAAATTATGTTACGTACAGTTAATTTATATATATATATATATATATATATATATATATATATATATATATATATATATATATATATATATAAATGAACATGTTAATGGGCATCTAAGATCGGAAATATTTCTCCACAAATATCAACCAAGTCTAACAAATTTTAAAATTTTAAAAATAACAAAGGAATTAAAAATAATGGAGGCTCTTTACATTAAGAACAAAAATAAAGAGCAATTATTTTATAACCAACTAAGTACTAACACCCTAAAAATGTTTTAAGTGCATGCATATTTATAACTTCAATGTACACAAGAAGTCAATGTAGTTTATTGTAAACTTATATTGCCGCAATTTTGTTCTGACGATGATNACTGCCAAAAATATGAAAAAACTATATAATCAAATTAACAAGCAGAACTATAAACTTGCTTTGCCTAAAATAGGCTCGTTTTCGGCTCGTTGTATATCAAATACTGTGCTCAAGCTCGGCTCGGCTCGTTGACAAGTCTTAGTGTATTATATTGCAAAAATTGAAAGCATCTTTGGAACCAGATTTTGTCATGAATTTTACTTAAAAATTTAGCAAAGATGGCAATAATAAATGAACAAATTGCATTTAGTGATGGAAGATAAGCTTGAAATATGTTCGATTTTATGATCACAAATGTAGATTAGTTTTTGGTAAACTAATTTGTATATTTTGATATTTTCTGTTAAAGAAATTGAAAACTAAATAAAACTTTGGGCAAAGAAACTTATTAGATTGTGAAAGAGTTTGAGCAGAAGTAAATAAATTTTTTTCTTTTCGATATTTTTCTTAATTAGATAGCACCTTGCATATTGCTTATCTTATTTTGAATCCCAAATTTTGTTATTTTTAATTGTTTGAACAACCGATGACTCATCATTTAGATTTTGCAGGATGAACATTATGAAGATTTAACAGCATGGTTGTGTAGTAGAAGTTCATCAAAAATGCCATGTTTCAATTGATTTATAAAATTTTTTCTTTCAGTTGAATATTGTGTAGCAACATTAAACCTACATTTAGTAAATAATTTTGATTATTGCGACAATATTATTATTAACATGTTGAAAATTATGTTACGTACAGTTAATTTATATATATATATATTCTAGCACCCTCAGAGTTTGTATAATATTACAGTTATCCCATTTATATCGACTTATTGATCTAGCATCAACTACTTGTAAGTAGGCAAACAAGCTCCAGTTAGAGAAACGTGAGAACATACACTTACTGAACTGCACGTTAGCAAAAAAACAGACAAGGAATTAGTGATTGAACAGCAGGTTGTAATAGCTAGTAATTTCCTCACTTTCAATGAAATAGAGTATAAAAAGGCTGAGACTGCCAACTCAGAGCAATTCATTGATCATCATAAAATTAACAAGCCATTTGTAACTAGATTCCTTCAGCAAGACGGATTCCTATATTGCAACACAATAGACTGATGCCACAGATATAGGAAGTGTTACCCCTCTCCTTCAGATTGGATTTAGCTGCAAGGTGCCATTCAAGACATAGCATCTAATAGAGACAATGCAACTTGAAAAAATCAAAACTAATTTTTTTAAGCATATTGTGCATAAGAGTTCCCTATACGTACAATAACAGAATCATAATCGTAAACAGCAGCAGGTTTGCGTGGCAAATTAACTTAATGTTTACAAGATTAAAATAAATCTAATGCATACATGACATAGTAAATGTCCACCAATGGAAGCATCAATGATTGTTAATGCAATTAGGTATATATATATATATGTACATGTACATATATATATATATATATATAGTAAGTATTTTCGGAACTCTCCACCTCTCAAGCAAAATGTGCTGTATCTTTTACTATTTGGAATTGGCAAAAACATTTTTCTGATGCTACGTAGAAGAACCTCAAATCTACATACAATAAAAGTCTAATATGAACAAGAAACCCATAAAATGCAATTCATAATTTTAGATTCGATTATTATTCAAATGTCACCAATTGAATTGAAATCCTGTCGAAGAAATATTAATTTCAGATCTGAAAGTATTTTCTTGTACTTTCAGGGCAGATGTGTATAAGAGACCCTGGTACTTATCAAACAACATCTGCAATGTATATATTTCTTGTGCTTAGCACAAGTCATGCGTCTTTTCCCATACTTAGAGGCGTTTGTCCTTAAGCCTGTTCCATCAAAAAATATGAAATCTGGCATGCGTAAATTATTGACGTTTAATTGGCAGTAATATTAAAAAATATACAACAATAAATAAATGAAAAGAAATAAACATCTTTGGTTTATTTTCCCCTTCAACAAATCTAAATGCTTTTTGAAACTAACTTTTATATTTTGAATAAATTTAAATATACATTAATCACTTAGACATCAACTACGTCTCATATTGCACAGGCAATTCTATAAGCATATGCCATTTACATGAGCTCATATGCAAACTAAGTTGACATAATGCTATCCTATTACTGTATTTCATATATATTAAATCTTAAAAAAATCTATTCTGATTTTTATTGGGAAGTATTTTTGAACCAATTATTGGCGCTTAGGGTATAAGTAAAGAATGCAGTGAATAAGTTTTGCAACATAGTTTTAACGAAATTACTTCCAAAACTTACATCATAAAATGAAGGATTTATAAAAATTTTGAAAAGAGATCGATGTACACTTTCATCCAGTTTCAAATAGATGCACATGTACATGACGTGGGATTATTAATGATGCAAAATATACAAACACTTGTAAAATCTTGTATTTGAATGTGTATTTCAAGTGAGGAAAAGTGGTAATAAAGCTCCCGATTGTATATATGCAGTTTTCTAAAAATGATCATTTTTTAATAACTTTTTACACTTTTCTATTGATTTTGATAAAAAATGCAAAAAACTGCTCAAAACATATTGGCGCATCGTTTAAAATGGGGTATAATTGAATAATTATTTATATGAGTATGGCAGCAGTTTTTTTACCCCGGCCGTAAAATTCTGAATTTCTAAAAAACGCCTTTTTTCTTATCAAAATCAATAGAAAAGTGTACAAAGTTATTAAAAATGATCATTTTTAGAAAACTGCATATATACAACCGGGAGTTTTATTACTACTAGGAAATAGCAATAAATTTAAGTTTGAAAAAATATTTGATTAAAATTGGTGACCCTAGGTTACAGAATTAATAGACGTTATAAGCTTTTATGAGCAATTCTGAAATTAAAAATTAATTTTTTAAAACCCATCTTAAACAGAAATTCATATCCAATCCCAACTTGAGCTAAGTTCATGCACTGAACACAAGAAAACTATCAATTTTTATAATCTCGATCTCAAAGACAATAAATTATTTATTAAATTTTATATGATTTTTTCAACAAATATTGTAAAATAGGCTCTTTTATTTACAACCATGTGTTTTTCACTAAGAAAACTGCTTTGAAAAGTTTTCAAAGCTTAATAGTAATTTTTGCAATTTGTGTGAAACATGAATACAATAATTATTTTTCATTTAATCATAGCTAGTTTCGCTTTTATTTGACATGTGTGCATTTGCAGATTTATATTTTGCGAATATTTGGCCCATTAACCAACAGTCTTATGAGTTCTATTAGTTTAATCCTACAAACAAATGTATAAGATTGTGTGCACTTCCAGAAATTGATTTTTTGCTGCAAAGAACTACAAATTTAATAGTAAATTTTGTAGGTTAATGCATAAGGACGCGAAATTTGCTTTTGAAAAAACGGATCCTTACATCGGAATTGCATTCACGATATCTTAAAGAAATTATACACAATGTGCTTTAACTATTTCAACGTTAAGAAAACTTCATCCTAAGATATATATATATATATATATATATATATATATATATATATATATATATAGCTGTTTGGGGAAATATTTTGTGTTTGAAACTTTAATTCAATTGATGAACTTTCTAGAATAACAAATGTGACATTAAACATTTAAAAACCTGGAAATCTTAAATAAATTTCCATAGATTACTCAAAGGAAAATTTTAGTATTTTCATTTCATTAACTGTAGCTTGCTATCAATATGTATTTCATGAGAAGGTTTAAGATTCGTGTAATACTTTAGTTATTCACACAGTAAATATATTTACATAGAGATTGATATGGTAATATAATTATTGTTATTAGTTTTATGCCTACAGCGATAAATATCACATCCTCACGGCTTCAAAACACGAGTTCAGCTTTCGAAAAAAAATATGAAATCCCATGGGGAATCAAATAGTATGCCTCTTAATGGGACTTTCACTTTTAATATTTTAAATGAAATTGCCAATAAACCTATTGGGCATTTTAATTTTGTAAATTCAACAACCTTGACATCAGATGCGATTTTGTCATGTAAGATTACATCCGAACGATTAGCAGCTGTCATTGACACCAAGATGTGTCGAAGATGTCCTGATGTGTCTCCAGTAATGTCCTTTTCCAACGTTTTCTTGTTAAATCCTAAAAGTAATTTTCACAATTGTATCAAGATATCTTCAGCTTTAACAATTATTTAAGAACATTTTTAAAGTAGTTAACTTCATCGTTAATGAAACATAAATAGATTCATTAAAGCAGTGTTTGTCATTCAATACATAAAAACAAAATTTGTCTAAACTAAAAAAAATATATTTCGGGCTAGTTTGGATTTACATGTTCGCTATGCTTGGCAATGTGTACTTACGTTTTGGGTATTCTTCGTTAATTAGCCTGATTTCTTCATTAGTTCGTGTGCAGAGAATGTCAATTAAGCCCTTCTCATTAGTCCCCAATCCCTAAATGCATAATTTACAGTTCAGTGAACATTTCAGTTTTGCATACTTTAACTGATTTTCGTAGTATTTCACAATCGTATTCAGTAGGAGTAAGAAAGATTCCAAGTATAACTCTTTCAAATTTTCCACTGAGCTCACTCTTTAGATCTTTGATCAAGTCCTAAATAATCAATGATGATATTCTTTACTTTTAAAAAATTCAGTTATTCAATTATAAGTGTACTGTATTTCTAAATATTATTATTATTGGTATTATCGGGGAAATTCTGTGATGTATAGATTGTTAATCCCTCCATGCTTAATTCAATGATGTAAATTTTAAAGAAACCTAATGTAAAGCCCTGTATGCAAATCCACTTAATGAAACCGAAGACTATTTATATAATTATAGCGGTGACAAACTTCTTGAGATACTTACCCGACCCAACATTTGCTTGTAGGTTTTCTCAAGTGTTCTACGTTGTTCAATCGAGCGATTAATGATAATACTCATAACAGCATCTTCATCAGTGCCAAGACCTTTCATGGCTGCTCGAAGAGCTTTGCAGTCGTTTTCAGCATCAAAGTTGCTCCATGGACGAATTGTGGGCTAAAATACATTTAAGCTACATGAACTTCCAAGATATTGTAATTTAGTTAAAATCTTACTTTTATTTCTAATAACCATTTATACATCGTTGTTATAGTAATAGAATGAATAATCATGGAAAAGTTATGGAATATTTATTCCAAATTACACAAAACGAATTCTATTTCTGCCTAACAATTATTTTTTAATATATCTAAAAAAAATGTGGAGATTTTAGTTAATCTTTCTGGATATGGGCAAAACCATAGGATAGAGAATTGTCTCCTCCTTTTTTCGTCTTAAATTCGCGAAATGATTCTTTCCCATCAAGGACACACAACGATTTTCTTAAGAAAACAAAATATTTCAGGGTAGTTGTTGTTCCCCAAAGGACATTCAACCGCCTCATTATCTGAAAATCAGCAATGGAAATATTGTGAATATTTTTACAAAATTCGGATTTCTCATTGAATAAAATTCTTATTTTCATGTAATTCATGCATAAGAATATCTTTTCGCATATATCGTAATCATTGCATGATCAGGCTTTACCCCATAGATGATCTATGTAAAACGCTTGTTTACAAATGTGGACAAATCTATTCTTTACGTAAAAGTAATATTAGTGGAAGTAAAGTTAAGCTTTAAAGATCAGCTAAAATCTATTCACGATCTAATAATAGCACAAACCCCTTAAAAGCCTCTTAATATATTGGAAACCTTTAAAAATTGGGGCTCTGATAAGAAAA
This sequence comes from Hofstenia miamia, assembly GCA_900660155.1. Taxonomy (NCBI): domain Eukaryota; kingdom Metazoa; phylum Xenacoelomorpha; order Acoela; family Hofsteniidae; genus Hofstenia; species Hofstenia miamia. Next base: position 95,149 of record CABFPE010000488.1, read on the forward strand.
ACTCTGACAACCTTAATGATTTTGAGATTGCTCTAAAGCTAAACAAGAGATAGAAGCGAGGCGGGTCGACTCATGTTGCAAGGTGGGGTAAAAACATTTTTGAAAAAACGAACCAAAAATTGTCAATTTTAGAAATTGTTAAACAATTTTCTTACAATGCAGTTCCCTAAAATTTTGAAAAATCAATTGTCATGTATTTCCACCTCTTAGTGAAATTGGATTCCATTGAATGATGCCAAAAAGTTTTTTTGATATGATTTGTACTCAATAGTCTTTGCAATTATCCTTGCATAAATATATTGCATAAAATATTAGCTTTGTAGAGTTAAAATTTTTATTTGGCTATTAATTACAATTTTAATATATATTGCTATTAGATTCCTATTGGTGGTAGTAGTACAGATGGCATTTAAAACAATTATTGTGTAAGGATTCAAAATATTTGGCAATGGTGGTCTGGTACAGTGCTATGAAAATTGTAATCGAAAAAATATGGACCTATAAGATATCGCAAACAGTTTTTGGAGCGAGAATTTTTTTAGAGGGGCAATTTGGGACTGTAGAACATAAAGCTTGGGGCAATTTCGGGCAGATGCCAACATGTGGAAATGGGGCAGGGCACAAAGTCTGTGGGGCGGGGTAGGGCAGATTACAAATATCTGCTCCACTTCCATCTCTGAGCTAGACTATGATAAATTTCCCGAATTTTGTTATTTTCATAGATTTAGTGAATAATCGTGGGGAGTAAAAGTTGAATTCTTAAAACCGGATGAATTTTTATTCGATTGTTGATTGCAATCAATTTGTCATTGCTAGAAACTTCACAATGCTTTGTATCTAAATTTCCCACACTCAAATAATTTTAAAATATTTCTTGACTACAAATGCAAAATGTGAATAAATGGTTGTTTGGAGAAGCAAAATGATTGATGACATGGTGTGTGAATTTTGAATGCATAGTTGAGCAGTAAATGTTATAAAAAGAAACAAAAATATAATCGCCCATCCATATTTAATGAAGAAAGATTAAATTAATAGGATTTTAATTGTGATATAAGAAATTTTATTGAATAGGATAAAGTTTAAATGTCCTACCTCCATTCTTGAAATATGCACACTGATTATACTTCCTATTGTGTATTGACTCAATAAATATTTAGAAAGTTGCTAAAATGCGTCAAAGTTTATGTTTGCTAACATAAATGAATCTACACTATGTTAGGGTCACTACATTGACGTCGAGTTTATTATATTCTTTTATTATATGGACATATCCATAGTTGGTTACAAGACATCTATACACTAATAGTAGCTATGTTTGGAGTAAATTTTGTGTTTAACCACAATTATTTACTTCTATATAATATTATTTATGATGAAACTTTAGTCACTGCCAAATTATGTTTCTCGCCAAATCACATTGAGTAGCTCCTACTTGAAAGAATTATGTTGTTAATAGTTTGTTGGTTTCGGGACTTGAGCACTGCTTGTCCTGAAATTGGTGCCATAGCATACATTTTAGACATATGTGTAAATATAAATCGATTATAATAATTTGTTACCACCTGGATTCAATGAATTCAATTACATAAATATAAGTTAGATAAAAATTCAAGCCAAAACTAAATATATTATGCAAAAAAATAGGGAAAAATTTTCTCAAATTCATCTATATTTATGGATATACCATATACAAAAGAATTAAGTAAATATAAATTAGTTTATGAACTTTCACTAATATTATTGGATAGTTTTAAATATATATGTTTTATTTACTATTTCATTTGTCAGCTTGTACAGGAGAAATATAGACACATTATAGATATATTTACAGTGGTATTAAGCAAATCCAACTTTTCTCTAACTAGTCATAAAAAAATACCAGAATGCATAATAACTCAATTTAGCAAATATTTATCGATATTTATGTACTTTGAAGGAAAGCAAAGAATCCCAAAAAATTCGATTTCAAAAAACGTAAGAACTAATTTTCAAAAATATGCATGACCATACGTAAATGATTTATTCATAATATATAAATGAACATAAATGATTTTTAATTTTTTGATGCTTGCAAGAAGACTATTGAAGGGGTCTATTTTCAAATTGCATGCAATTACTATTACTATAAGAATAAGTATTGCTGCTGTTTAACAACGATGTTACCCTTTTAAAATAGATTATTAGCATATTTGAAGATAGTTATATCTGCCGTTGCCATTAGTAGTAAAGAATAGCAGGGTTCTATATATGCAGTTTCCTCAAAATGATCAGTTTTCAATAACTTTTTACACTTTTCTATTGATTTTGATAAGAAAAAAGGTGTTTTTTAGAAATTCTGGATTTGGCAGCCAGGGGTCAAAAAAACTACGGCCATATCCGTATAAATAATTATTCAATTATACCCCCTTTTTAACTATGCACCTATATGTTTTTGCGCAATTATTTGCATTTTTTATCAAAGCAGCTTTTTTGCAGTTACCTCAAGAATTTCCCGCAGCCACAGTTAACTTTTCTTTCTCAATTTTTGTTATTCCTTTCAAAGTGTTTTTACATTTATCATTAACTTTATATGAATACTTTTTACTTATGGAAACGTAGAAATGCAATTATAGAAATACAATGTACATCTGTATTAATTTCAGGAATATAATTGAAAGAAAATTAAATTCACAAATGTTAAATTTGGAGCACACTCCAATTCTGGGAAGGAAATACAAATGTTCTGTCTAGAAATACACCTGTTTTAATTTTGGGAATACCGTTAAAGCGTAACACTGTTAGAGAATATCAATATTTCACATTTGTGGGCATTCTCAAGTCGCATTAAGTCATGTTTCAAAATTCGTTAAAGGAATTTCTTACAAATATTATACAGAGTTATCCCCATTTAAAGCAACAAAGTGAGGAACTATACCAATTATTCATGCAAGAATATGGTGATGCTGCTTCTTCAACAAGAGATTCAAATACACAAATTGAGTTATATTCTAATACAATGAATGCGAATCTCAATTCAAATGCTCATTTAAGGGAAATTAAAATTAATAGAGCATTAAAAAAGCTAAGAGATTCAAGAATTGTTGGATTAACTCTAACTTTTGAAGATGTGGAAATTACCAATCTACATACTATTACTGAGAAAGAAAATGCTTTGAATATTTTGCTGAAAAGTTTAAAGCACGACCATTCAAAAATAATATACACAGCAAGTAAAATTGGAAACATTTTATTCGACATTCGTCAGTTTTATAAATTAAAAAAGAACAGAGGAATATTTAAAAATGTGGTTAAAGAGATTTATCAACTCAAGCCTTCCTGGGTGTATTTCTATATTCAATTATTTCTAATGAGTACAAACTTTCCAGGATTACAACAGTGTACAATTTCTCTGTATGAAATGAAAAAAATATTACCTATTGCTAAAGGTAATCACAATAAAATTGAAGAATTCAAAAACTTAATTTAAGGACTGCTTCTTAATACATTCTATAAGTATATCTAACAATAAAACTAGCTAACGTTTTTTCAAATTTAAGCAACATTTCTTATTGGATAAAGTTTCCTGTGACACTGGAAATTATTAATTCAGCTAATGTTTTTTCAAATTTAAGCAATGTTTCTTATTGGACAAAGTTTCCAGTGACTCTGGAAATTATTAATTCAGCTAACAGTTTTTCAAATTTAAGCAACATTTCTTATTGCACAAAGTTTCCAGTGACACTGGAAATTATTAATTCAGTTAATGCTTTTTCAAATTTAAGCAATGTTTCTTATTGGACAAAGTTTCCAGTGACACTGGAATTTCTTAATTCAGCTAATGGTTTTTCAAATTTAAGCAATGTTTCTTATTGGACAAAGTTTCCAGTGACACTGGAATTAATTTTTTGTATGCTATGAATTCTTGCCCACAGTGTTGTGATTTCTATGTAGAGCTCAATTTTCAATCTATTTTTAATTTATCTTAAATCCTATTTTTCAAAAAAAACATAAAGATAGTCAAATGCCCTAAAAAAGGACTTTTTTTAAAAATGACATGAATTTGCTATGGTATAGCAGTAGCCTCAAGATAAATGATATTCTGTGAAAAATCAATAAGCGCCTACAATTTCATAATTGATAAATAGTTGATAATTGCAATGTCTACAAATTTATTGCAAATATTGGAGAAAAATTTACAACATCAAATCAAATTCAATGTTTTGGGTCAGGGCCCATCCAGGTTTAGGTACAAGTCTCAATAAAAATATCAAGAATGAATAAAGTTAATCACAATTTGGTTAAAGAGAGAATCAAAATTTTAAATATTGTGAATCAATGTCTGTTACACGTCAGGTTGACAGGTACAGGTCTCATTAAAAATATTAGCATTACATTAAAGAAAAATGAAAATATTTTTTCTGAAATTATTTTTCCCTAAAATGTTAAAGTAGTTTGATTTGATATTGTATTCACAGATATGTCTTGTTTGTACATTATCAATGCATAGAATTTAAATGGATCTGCAGGAGCCCCTTGTAAAGTATATCAAAATCTAATTTCATTGATAGTATTTCAAGATCTATCTTTTTGTATAGATAAATCTAATACAATTATTCCATATTTCTCCTTAAAATCAGAAGGCTTGATAAATGTACCTGTTGAAAAGTCACTAACACCATCATTATATTGTACAAATTCTGTATATAATCTTGGAAATTCACTAGTTGGATGAATCTCTACCTGTGGATAAAAATTATCGTTTCCTAATTCTAACTGACATGAAGAAATTTCAGTAGAATTAAAGGTATCAAAATCAAATTCATTCATACCTTGATTGTTAATTTTATCTTCAGTGATGGTATAGATGAAAACATATCTAGGTTTTTGTATTGAATTACTTATTCTAAATATGCCTGATTGTTGATTTATAGGATTAGATTCCTCTAATGTGTTTCTTATATACACCCATTTATTATTTATAAAACTATTCAAATACATCTTCTGTCCACTAGGATTGAATGCTAATTGTGGTACAAAGAGACGTAATTGAGTGACAACTAGTTTTCAATTTCTAGCTGGATTAAATATTACATTACCAGCTTTTGCTAATTCAAGATTTATTTAAACCTTGCCCACAGGTAAGATAATATGTCTTAGACTCTGAAAAAATCAACTTTAATGAGATAAAAAATTGTATTAATTTCATTTTCATCTATTAGAAGTTCCATTTTATTGTCCTTATAGAAGAATTCATTTTGTACAGTGTTCAAATATGATTCTGAGTACTCAAGAATGTTGTGTAAATGGGCGACTTTTGAAAAATTTGTAAGATTTGTAGTAAATACTCTGTTAAAAACTGAGTAGACATCACCACTAATGGTAACATTATCTGCTGTAACAAATCCTGTGTTATCAAGTTTAACTATTTTAAATTTCACATCTATATAAGCATTAAACCAATCATAAGGTATTATATCTGTAGAATTATCAACTGTAAACTTATAATTGTTTTTATTTTGAATATTACCTGCTGCAGGAATTACAATTGGAGTCTGGAGATCAAATCTAATGTATTCATTTCTTTCTAGAATTGTTGGATTTCTGAAGTCAGTCATTTTTACTATATAAGGAAAAAGAAAATCATTTTTCCTGGGAAAGTTCCTTTCCCTTAAAGGAAAAAGAAATTAATTTTGCAATAGTTTTAAAAATCGTGTCCTTATATTGTCAAACTTCTGGGGCTCATTCTTGGAAAACTTTTTTAACAACATTTGTATCTCCATTCCCTTTTGTTCATTTGGTGTTTCTAACTTTTTATTATTGCTTGTTACTTGTGAATTAACCTTTAAGGGGGAAGTTCCTTTACCAGTGGTAAAAGAAAAATTATTTTTCTGGGAAGAGGGCCTTCCCTTTAAATTTGTTTCCCTTAAAGGGGGAGTATTCTCTACCTGTGTGTTATTAAAATTAACCCTTAAATAGTTTTCATAAGTTTTCTTATATTTAGTCATGTCTATATAAGGAAGGAGTGAAATTAATTTCACAACAGAGAACAAAGTTCTCCTTAAGAAAATCATTATTCCCACAATTTTAACAATAATCTTATTTGATTAAAAATACTAAGTGAACATGATTATCATTTAAATTAATAATTTGATTTTGGCTATCAGTAATGTATATTCTTATTTCTCTTATTTCATTTATGTTGATTTTATTGAATAATTTGCACAAAGGTTGTTTTGTAAATGGATTACTTGATATTAAATCATTTGTAGGAAGAGTAAATACTATGTCACTAGAATTTCCATTATATATGCTATCACTTATCAGAGAACAATGAATTGAAATGTTATCAATTCCTTTTGTAATGTTAGGAACATGATCTGAAATTGTAGTCTTTTTTAAGAGCATTGGACAGTTTTCATTTAAGAACTTAAAACCTAGTAGATCACCAAATTCTTTATCAAATTTTAAACAAATTAGTAGTTAAGAAGGGCAGAAGGAGTCCACATTGGGACACCCTGAAGTTCTCATAACACCTGTGGCTATTTTCCATGTGGAAAAGAAGAGATTCTATTGGACGCCATCTAGGGACAAAATATTTTTGACAAAATTAAATTGAACAAATTAAGTTTTTGACAAAGTTTTATTTTTTTTGTTTTCTAGGATTTGGGCAAAGTGATATAATTGATGACAGAGAACATTTTGCCAAAACTAAATTGAGCAAATTAATTTTTTGACCAAGTTGTTATTTTTTAGGTACACTGACATATTTGTTTCACACAATATAGTTATGACATTTTCATTGTAACAATGTTTTTAATTGTGCAACACACTGTGTTAAGGAAAATAATTCATAGATATAAAACCCAATACTTGGGTATAACATTTTATATTTTGTATAGACATATATTTCAACATACATTAATATTAATCAAAGATATAGTATGCAAAGGACGGAATATAGATATATATTCATCAATTGTGTATAATTTGTGCTAAATAAAAAAGTATGCATTACACAATGGCTCTGAGTGATGAAGTTAAGCATTATGCAATATTCAACCTGTAAAATAACAAATGTTTGAATCAGAGAGATAATAATACTTGTTAAAAGCATAATGTCTTATTTTGGTAATAATGCAAAATAATTTTTCAGAAAAAATCAAAAACTACTTTATGCAAAAAACTCGCTATTTCTAATATTTAATAAACATATGTGGTAAAACCCACATACATGTTTAAGACAAGACAAAAATGTAATTTATTCTACACTTTGATTATAATGACCATATATATCATACTATTAAATTTGTCTATTGTGTCAGTTTATCATTATTGTTGAGATGGAAATGCTTTAAAAAGCAAATGCAATGTGTATTTACACATTTCACATGGTCACATCTAAATTAATGGTTAATAAACAAGTTGTTATTAAAAACGAGATGACATTTACAATAAAAAACACATGACAATTACTCATTTAAACAAATTTAATTAAAAATTAACAAACAAATAATGTTTCTATTTATGATAAAGTCTATAATAAATTTAACATCAGACTGCAAATTTGCAGCAATTTATTAAAATAAAATTGATTCTGTTTTAAAAAGAAATATCTGTAAAACTAACTAGAGATCATATTGCAAAAAGTGTTAAGAATCAAAACAATATCTGAGATTTAATTATAAAAATAGCTTACCAAAAAGTTTGAAATCTTTCAGAGTAGTTGATTTTTTTCATAAATGTGAAATTCCATTATGCTGGCTGTGTATATTCATACATGGTGAAAGTTATATGCTTCATAGACAATGTCAAAATAGTTTATCTATGGCCATTGTTCAACTGCCAGAATAAAAACAACTATAAACACAGTAAAATTGCATTATACCACTGTGTGTACAATCTCTCTACAGACAAAGCATAATTTGTTCTCTATTGTTCAAATGTTGAAAGTGTCCAATCATAAAGATTTATATCTCTGAAACACGAAACTCCTTTACAATTAAATAACACTTTCAAATCATATAAAACTAGAATTTTTCACAATTTGGATTATTACTATAGTAAATTCAAACTCAAATTCCAATTGCACAATACCTGTTGACGTGAACACTGATGACACAATTATAGAAACTGACAATCAGATTCATGAAAGTGACAGTGTAGGGAAATTCTTCTCAAACACTCCCCAGTTTGAGAAAAATGAAGTTAAAGAAATCCCCAGAAATACTACTAATTCTGCATTGGGAATTCCATCCTGAAACATGAAAAAACAGAGAGGCTAATCACACATAAAAAATGCTGTTTCCACTCATATCACAGAAAGAAAATGACTGAGCTAAGAGAGATTGTAAAGTCATATCAAATGCAGGACATAGATAATGTCATAGTAAATACTGGAATTATTGATGCAATAAATTGCAAAAAAGATAAGCAATCAGCAACAGAAGAATTTACCAATAATGTACTTGGTCTATTGAATGAGATTGAGATTAAGTTCACACCAAAGAAAATCCTACTTACAGAAATTACCCCTTTCACCAACAAAGAAATGTTATCTCAAAACAGACACATCTTCAATTTTAACTCAATTTTACATGATATTGCCAAAAGAAATCGAAAAATTTCAATCATTAGTGTATTTGATAAGTTCCTAGCAAGTGGTTCAAATAATCAAATCAACAAAAAACTTATTGCAAGAGATGGAATACACCTGTCAAGAAAAGGAGTTGCCATATTTGTTAAAGAAATTAAAATATTCTTCAATCACTATGACTTGATTCGCAAATCTGCTAAACTTCATCCACATGCTGAAAGTAAAAAAATCAACTCTGTTTATTCAAACTATAGAGAAATCGGTCGCAGCTACAGCAGCGTTGTTGGAAAAAGTCACTCTGCAACAAACAACTCCGATGAATTGAAGAAAATACTTCTGAAAATATTGGAAAAACTCTGTTATTTCATGTTTGTCAATATGGATAAGAGAATTGCGAAGTCTACCATCATCTGTACAAGGTACACTTATCTTATTCTAGTAATACTATTAGTCTACACG
>CABFPE010000488.1:134265-146341 GCA_900660155.1 Hofstenia miamia
TGCCCTAGTTGTGAAGATCAACCCCAAATTTGTTATGAATGTTTCATCTCCATCCATGAGAATAAAACTAATGAATAAACAGCAGATATAAAACTTTTTGTACCTCATCAGTTGAATTTTAATGTAGTAAAACACTCATAAATATACATTTGCAAGTTTATATTATACATAAAATATTTACTAAGAGAGAGGGAATTAAAAAAAGTTTATCTAAGAAAAAAAAACGACACTATGCCAACAAGGATTTCAAAAACATTCCCCAGCATGCCACACATAATAAACACCATAAGAAAATGCATTGGGTGCATCCAGAATGTAGTATACAGCCTTAAAATCAGAAAATAAGTTGCATCCTCTTTTGTGGATACATGGCACATTTGAGAAAGACCAGATCTCCACTTATCTGGAGACATGGCAGTCAATGTGTTAAGGTTAGCTGTTTGAAGAAAATTGAACAAGCGACATATCCAATTAAAATATAATACACCTGTCTTTTGTTTACACGTATTCTTGAGAACGCATGTTCTTATAGTTTGGAGAACAAAGCGTAATAAAGTCGACAATATTTGTGTTATATTTGTCAGTTACAAATTTTTTCACAAATAACAAATCATTTATTTGGAGTTGTAGAGAAATCAGGAGAATTTTCAACTTTAAAGACGATTTGTATAGAATGCCAGTAGTTATCTACGTTGTACACATTGATTAAAATCATTGAGGTTATGCACATCTGTGGAATTCGCATACCATTTCGGTGAAGAGTACATTAAAATATAAAGAACCATTGATTTATAAAATATTAGTTTACAATTTGTTTAAGTGCTAAGTGGAAAAGATCTTCTGATATTAGAAAATACCTAACAAGATTTGGAGAATTTTTTTATCAATATTTTGAGAACATAGCAATTAGATGTAATATAGACGCCAAGAGCACTAACCTAATTTGTAGGATAAAACGTTTCCCATTGAACAATAAAAGAGGACATTTATTTATCATAAATGGTATTAGAATAGATTTTTCTAAATTAAAGCCCAGTCTTTGATAATTGCTTAATCATTTCCAAACGGTGGATAAATCATAAAGCTAAATAATTTAAATGGGGCAATTAGCTTTTGCATACAGATGGAAGGTCATTTATAAAGCAAAGAAATAAATATCATTAATTTACATGGAGCATATTCCGAACAGTGTAGTGAGAATTGCACACCAAATTTAGATCCGAAAATAAATGCTCAGCTTCGGGCCGTCTATTGGCAGTGAGATTAATCACACCAATAAGAAAACGATAATAATTTGGTAAGAGTGTCAAATGTGGCATTGCTGAACATTTCATGAGATCGATCAAAGAAGTCAACCAATTAAAGTTCTTCAAATCCAATTATACCATGAAGACCCCTACTAACACCAGACTTGTCAACGAGCCGACATTTCCAAGCTCGGCTCGCCACTTCAAATCCTTGAATGAGGCTCGTTTTAGCTCAATATTTCTTTATAAATATTGTTCTCAAAGAATTGTTTACATAGCTCTTATTATTATTTAATAAACATTTCTTAAATAAGATTATAGGAAAGGCATACTGACTGCAAAAAATAAGAAAAATCTCCATAATCAAATTTACAAGCAGAACTATAAACTTGCTTTGCCTAAAATAGACTCGTTTTGGGCTCGTTGATATCAAATACTGTGCTCAAGCTCGGCTGGGCTCGTTAGAAGCACGGCTCGTTGACAAGTCTGACTACCACGCAATCGCTGAAAAACAAAATATTTGCAAACATTTTCAATTTAATCCCAGTCTTTGTTATGCACCGTAGCGAGAGAATGCAGAGGCTGCCGTCATGATATGCTAACTGATACTCCACAATTTAAATATTATTTGATTGGTGTAATTTCTTGAAGCTAATTACATAAAAATCTTGGTATTCAATCCATATTAACTTGAATGCCAATTGTATATAACTAAATTTTGTCAATCCTAAAACATTGCAGTAGAACACGAGATTACACCTAGTATTTTGAAATATAAATTTTCCTATCATCTTTTGAAAGTTTGACGTTAGTAAGATTTGTATTTGCATTGCTTAGCATTATATAGCCTGGTGATTTTTAAAATTTTTTCATGATCCTATAGAAAACGTTTAAACGCTTATAGCTCAAAACCTATTAATGATGTGCTCAATTTGAAAGCGCCAAATGATAGGGGAAAGTCTCCTTTTTTTAATCTAAATCTGTGCGCTGACCTTGTCCCATCGAGGCGTGCCGTTGTGCGAAATCTCCGGCTGCAGGGGCATTCGACTCCGTGACCTCTGACTTTGCACATGGCACGCCTCAATGGGTATTGAAGATCTTTGCACATATCAAGAAACAGTAAAAATTCTCTGTTGCCTCCACGGGCTCAAAACACTAAGTATGGAGAGAATTTAAATCTTTCTCGAAAATTATAAAATTTCTAAGAAAACTTTGTTAATCTATTCAACAGTCTCTGCCACAGCAATAAGCTTTAATAGAAATGTTCAACATTGCATTAATATATGTTCCCCAATAGACCCCCCCCTACCCCAAGATTTTCAAATTTGGAAATAGGCTTGGAGAAATTCTTTGTAAATGAGGAAAACAAGTTTGTCCCTTGAAAAGGACGCTAGGCTGTTAAAGGCTAAGCTCATTTGCCAAAAAATAGGAGATGTACAAGTCTCCTTCTTCAATTAATAATCATTGATCTAAACTTTTTCTACTTTCTTTAAGTGTACTTGAAGCTTTATAAAGATGTCCTTTTTGCTTGCATCTGCGGTGACATTGCAAAATAAATTTTTTTATCTTTAATTTTTGTAGAGAAAATCTACCTAAGCAATTTTTTTAAATTCATTAAATTTCTATTGCTTGTTTGCTACAAATAATAAAAAAACAAAAATCTGGAGAGAAAAACATAGGATCAGTGTAGCATGGAATAAGTGAAGTATAGTGCACACACATATAGACTAAATTGAAAAACAACTACTGTTTGTTAAAAATATTTTTTAATTTCAACATAAGCATTCAACAACCTTGCTGGTATGTGGGAAATATGCTGGATCCCTCAGTAGTGGTCCACAGGGCATTAAGTACCCTTCTAATAGCAACTGAGAGCGCAAAAATATAGAAATTTATGAAGTTAATAATACTTATAAGAGTCAAGCAAATTTTTTTTTTTTAAATACAATAATATTCTTCATATGCAATTGTAGAATATATTGATAGATCAATGGATATCCTAGGCGAATACCTTTTATGACTAAGAGGCTTAATCCAAAACTTGAATTTCCAAGTCTTAGATCTCCGTTGTTTCAAATTTTACAATCTATTACACAGGGTATTGACGTACATATACGAATATACGAGAAGATGTACGAATATACGAGATTTATATAAAAAGCGTATAAGTGAACATACGATTAGTTCAATGAGAATATCGTACATATACGAAGTCACCTAAAAAAAGAGAGTTGAAGCACTCAGTTTTTTTTGAGGATTATTTCGGGAAGTTATTTTTAGATAATTTGTTTTTCTTCAAACTGTAAGGTGTATGGGGCAATTTATATGAATGTGATTTTTTAAATACTAAAACAATATTCGAAGCAAAATCTATAAAATATACGAATATATACGATATACGAAAAAAATCGTATATACGTCAATACCTTCTTATTACAACATATTTGGTTCATGTTACATCATTTTTTCAAAGCATATTCAATTTTGCCTACTCTGCAAGAAAAACATAAATTTCAATGGTGTGTCACGCAAATATATAAAAATGATAATTTTGGAGGCAATAATAGTAATAATACGCAAATATTATAATATTTTGTGTAATGAACTTTATCATGACGTGATAAACAAATCTACTTCCCCTCGTTAAAATTACTTAATTTAGAATTGCATCACTAAATATGCATAAATGTTATTTATATTTGTGCTGAATTATATTTACTATTATAGTCGATGGGCAGAGCATTTCTTAATGTCGAACCCACACTTTAAAAATACTTTCTTCCTCTTCCGCTTTAATTAGCCACGTTGAAATGCATTTCAAAATGGTAGACACCCGAGATGTCAAATAATAAGACAAAATGTTTAAATATAACTTAATTTACAGAAAATGAGCAGGTTTAAGAACGTTGCATAATTATATTATTTCAAAATATTGATATTTAGAAAATGAAATAATACCTGGTGTGCCGTTTATGGTATTGCCATATTTGTCAAGGAGAAATTTTTTAGCCATCCATGATGGCCATATTTTAAATTTCGTCCATATATTATTGCCATATGAATAATATCGTGAATGATGATTTCTTACATGTAACGAGGCAAAATAAATATCAAATTAAAAATACAACCATTTTGTGTAATATGAATTTGTACTTATAGCACAGAGCATGAGAAATTGACAATGTTGCAGAAGCATTTTAAAACATTCACAAACAATCTTTAAAATATACCAAAAAATTTTTTGTTTTCCAATACAACACGCGCAAAGTTTGAAAATGGTAAACAAATTGATCGTCTAAATTTCTTTACAATCTCAATAACAAATGGAAAACAATCTGCTGAAGCTCTTTACTAAACTTTTGCATCACTTAAAAGCTTTCGTATCAAAATGCTTTTTAGAGAGTGGTATATGAGACCCGAACCCGACATGATAACAATATTCACTATCCGAGCTCGACCAGGATCGTACCGAAAATTTACTACCCGAACCCGACCAGACACGAAATGTAAATTTTGATTGGCAATATTTAACGGCTTGGATCTTTCTCCAATCAAATGATGATTGATATCAGTTGTTTTATGATGAGGTAAAAATAGAAATTAATTGGTATTACTTAACGTTTTGGATATTTCTCAAATAGGGGGGTGGTGACAAACATTAGTAAATTTTAGCTCAATCCATCTAAAGTTTGAAGTCGAACCCGACCTGAAGCTCAAAATCAACTACCCGATGTCTAAAAGTTTTGTTCAAAACAATGAGTAAAATATATATTTACTCATTTAATTATTATTATTGTAAGATATATGGAACTAAATTTCATTATTTTCTTTAAACTATATATAGTAGGTCTGTATATATAACAATACATTTATGGATGTCCATTATGGCTATATTTCCAAGTTTGCCATCCATATTGGCCATAAAAATTTTTTCTACCATAACATGGTATCTATGATATGATAGATAATGGTATAGTATCATACCATAATCGGCACATCTGTAAAATATCAACTGGATATTAATTATAGACACTATTTTTTTTTACACTCGCTTTTTACAATTTTTTAGTAGATTATTTGTTAAAATGCAAATGTTTAGAAATCTTCGCTATAAGAAATGTCACAAGGTTTTAAAAAATTTCATGCTTGAAAAATATATACATTAAGATAACTGCAATTTGGGTGTCTCGAAAGCTATTTTTTTCAAACTGAAACAACTGAATTTCATTACGGTGTTCAGATTCTAAACTTTACTTTTTTCATTTTTACACATTTTACAGTTTACTTATATTCAAAGTTACCCAAATAAAATGTTTTAATGCTCTGCTTGATAAACACTTCAGTCGTCCAAAACGCTGCAAACTCTAATTTGAAAAAATTTATACTCTCAAGATACAGATCTGGTAACAAATTGACTATTTATTCACCTTATTTTACAAAATTTGCCAGAGTGTGGACGAAGTAATTTCATTTGACGCATGAATTATGAAATTCATGCGGCAACTAGCTAGTTTAATCTTAACTACAACTATGGATTATTTCTTTCCATGCCGATTCTTATGTAATCGTATTGCTCATATATTATTCTACTAAGCCATCACATGAATTGATGCATTGAATTCAACCTATCATCTTATTAAATTATGGACATGCACTTAATTTCAGACATGATACACTACAGCCCGAATATTAAATTTTTTAGGCCCGGGTACTTATCAATAATTCCAGGCCTGAGCCCGATTCCAAATCTCGTGGTGTGCGGGCCGGCCCAATGCCCGCCGACGACCCGTCACCCGCGGGCTTGCACGGGTTCAGATCTTAACGGGCTGGCATAGAGAAGAAAAGATAAAGGATTTTAATTCCATTCCTTTTACTATATCTCAAAGCAATATCTCCGCTTACAATTCTGTTTGCTATATCTCAAATCACATCTGTGCTATATCTAAAATCTACCACAGGTAAATTTAACAGCTGAGTGAATAGCCAATAGTAATGTTTTTATTGGATTTGGAATAACTTACAGGTACATAATGAAATCACACTGGGGCAGGCTCAGTGTTGAACTTCATAAGTTCAAACTAATGCACCATTGACTATTTTACCATTTAAGCTTATATATATATCATAACAGAGTGCTCAAAATTTGGTAATTATCAATTATAATTTTAACATTTACAATTATTCTGGTATGAAGATAAAAAGTAAAAGAACACACACATGATATTACTAGTTTATAACCAATACTAATTGCATATTTTAATGTGGCATTGATTGTTCTGAGATACAGTGCCCGACTTAATTATAGAAAATTGTCTCTTTAACTGCAACTTTCTGCTTCACGAGCTGCAGGTGACCTATTTATTTTGAATGGAGTCAACAGTATTTTAATCTCCACTTAATACATATATTTGGGTATAATTAGCATTTTTATATTTCTATATTGGGTTTTTTTCTTTCGCTATCTATGCCACTTAGTGACTCGATTCCTTTGCATTTAGAGTTAATAGCGTGTCAGAAAACTTCATTTGCATTGAAATCTAGCAAATTTAATACTAGTATTTTTGTGATACCTAAGTTAAAATACTAGAGGCCAAGAGGGCACAAATCGTGGCTTTAATGCTGCATACAAAAAAACGCATGTGTCAACAGCAAAGAACCTTGGAAGACCCCGCGCAATGGTAACAAAGGCGATAGATCAGTTCAAAAAGACTGGATCTTATTCTGTCGAAAGGAACCCCGGGCTAAGTAGAAAGACTACTAAAAGACGCCTCTTATTTCTTGCCAAGCATTGTTCGATCCTTTTGTGACTGTTCTTCAAACAAAAAGAAACCTTGATTTTGCTTTACTTGATGTCTCAAAAACCATTCAAAGTCCAAGCCTGTAGCCAGACCAAATCCCCAGGGGGCACACCTATGACGTAATGATATATTGAAAGCTGATTAGTGGTGTGTTTTTAAATGTTCAAAGGGGACCCTTTTATATTTTTTGCCACTACTGCTTACATTTTCTCAGGGGGGCCGTGCCCCCTGTGGCTACAGCCTTGTCAAAGTCCAATACGTGAAGGGTATGGCGAAGGCAGGAAAGCCATCCAAGAAACCTGTCGACTGCTACAAATAGTCATTTCACTGTGATGGATTGGTGTAGTTTAACATTTAGTGATGAATCGACTTGTCTAATATTGAATTCAACTAATACTTTTTTTGACGATTGTCTGATGCTTCATCTTCAAATCCCAGATGGTCAGTGAAAACCATGAGGCATTGTCTTTCTATAATGGCATGGGGGCTGTTTCTCATGGAAACCCGGAGCTCTTATATTTCTACCTGTTGATCATCGCTTGAACGCAGAAATCTTCCAAAAGTTGCCACAATTTATGAATATCTGTGACCCAGATTGTCCAACATGACAAAGCCCCTTGTCATAGGTTCGGAAGGTGCCAGAATGGATGACGCCTAATGGGATTCAAGTTTGGGAGTGGCCCAGGAATTCTCCAGATTTGAATCCCATTGAGAACCTGTGGCAATTTGTGAAACGACTTGATGAGGTTTCTTATACGAACCGGTCGTATTTTAGAGGCGATCAAAAAAGCTTGATGTTGGGGATCCTAAGCCCACGGTTAGACTAGTGATTGGGTCAAAAGTTATCTATCACATTTGAAGGAATTGCATGTCTAACCACCCAAGGAAATCGAACGCACACGATTTCTTTCTGATCGTCACATCACTAATTATCTCGGGTGTTTAGACGTGTGATTCAATCAAAATGTGATAGATCACCTTTGAACCAATAACTAGTCTAACCGTGGCCTAAGTGATTTTTGCAAACCACAAGTGTAATTCAAAAAATGCACGTCTTACCAAATATTGAGGGTAACAGAATTTTGATTTGTAAGCTTTTTATATCAAAACTTAACAAAAAGTATGGTCACATATCCAAGCAAATTTATTATCAGGGTTGTATATCAGAAGTAAAATAATCCCAAAACATTTGTCTGTCAAAAATAACCCCGAATCAGCTTCTGATAACAAAAACCCATGATAGTTAGACTTGCAGTCACGCACATAAAAAATGAAAGGATAAACGAAAATTTTCTATAATTATGTCGGGCACTGCATATAGATATTTTAATTGTTTATAATAGTATTCAATAAAAAGTTAAAATTTCCGTTAAATCGGTTTAAAAAATGCTTCAAAAAGTTTTACACATCACACGCACACGTTTTTATTCAAATACGCAGTAAATTAATAAACTTACTAATTAGCCATTCGCAAAAATTATGCATTTAAATCCACCTTTTCCAAACGTATTTACTAGGGCAACATTTTAACCGTCAATTTCGAAATTCTACTAGTTTGCGACCATTTAGAAAAATGGTCGCGTCGCCTAGCTCCATGTGAAAGAATTTTTAAAAAATAAATACATATTTTAATTTGAAATTAAACTTATGTACAAAATATAATTAACTTATTGCTTCTCCACTTAAGACATTATTAAATTAAACAATTTGCATATTTAAAAGTTCAAAACTATTTATTACTAGTACAAAAACTCGAATTAGGCATTAAATGCATTAAAAACACTTTCTGTGTACAATAGAAGGACCAGATTCATCGTATTCCTGCTTACTGATCCACATTTGCTGGAAGGTTGAAAGTGAAGCCAGAATGGAACCTCCAATCCATACGGAATATTTGCGTTCTGGAGGAGCAATAATCTTAATTTTCATTGTAGGTGGCGCTAATGCTACGACTTCTTTCTGCATTCTGTCAGCAATACCAGGGAACATGGTTGAACCACCTGATAAAACCACATTAGCGTATAAGTCTTTGCGAATATCAACATCACATTTCATAATCGAGCTGTATGTTGTTTCATGAATCCCAGCACTTTCCATTCCAAGGAATGATGGTTGAAAAAGAGCCTCGGGACATCGGAATCTCTCATTTCCAATTGTAATCACTTGACCATCAGGAAGTTCATAACTTTTCTCAAGACTAGAAGATGCGGCAGCAGTTTGCATTTCTTGTTCGAAGTCCAAGCCTACATAGCAAAGTTTTTCCTTGATATCACGAACTATTTCTCTTTCAGCGGTTGTTGTAAAAGAATAACCTCTTTCAGTTAAGATCTTCATTAAGTAGTCGGTTAAATCACGACCAGCGAGATCCAAGCGCAGAATGGCATGAGGCAAAGCGTAACCTTCATATATTGGAACAGTATGTGAGACACCATCACCAGAATCGAATACAATTCCAGTTGTACGTCCAGAAGCATATAGAGACAACACAGCCTGAATGTTCACGTACATGGCAGGACTGTTGAACGTTTCAAACATGATTTGGGTCATCTTCTCACGATTTGCTTTCGGATTCAATGGGGCTTCAGTTAACAAAACTGGATGCTCTTCTGGAGCAACTCTAAGTTCATTGTAAAAAGTATGATGCCATATTTTTTCCATGTCGTCCCAATTCGTAACAATCCCATGTTCAATAGGGTATTTTAAAGTAAGAATGCCCCGCTTGCTTTGCGCCTCATCACCAACGTAGCTATCTTTTTGGCCCATTCCAACCATTACACCTTGATGCCGGGGTC
Organism: Hofstenia miamia; assembly: GCA_900660155.1. NCBI lineage: Eukaryota > Metazoa > Xenacoelomorpha > Acoela > Hofsteniidae > Hofstenia > Hofstenia miamia. Next base: position 144,103 of record CABFPE010000488.1, read on the forward strand.
GTCCCACAATGGAAGGGAAGACTGCTCTAGGCGCATCATCCCCAGCAAATCCAGCTTTACACATACCGGAGCCATTATCAACAACAAGAGCAGCAACGTCGTCGTCCATTCTTCAAGTAATTGTGAGTGTAATGATTCATATTTAGGCGCCTAAATATATTTAAATGTTTCAAAGAAACAAGTGTGCATTTCAGCGAAAAACAACCATATAAGGAAATGTTTTATTAGCATATTTTATTGGCGCTTTCACTTAGGATTGGCCAATAAGATTAAAGCACTTGACAACTGGTGTTATCAATTCACGCCTAGTGTATCAACAATGTAACACAAAGCCCAACAAAGTGTTGGTTTACGAAATACAGTGTTTACACAATTAAAAGCTGATCTCTTCATCAAAGCCGGATTAAAGCTATACAAGGCCCGGGCCATTTGAATAAAATAAAAATTTTTTAAAATCATCCAATAGTTCATTTAGGAAAATATGATTAAAGATGGGAATTTACTTAAAGAGGGCATGTTATGCGATGAATTTCTCACTTATTGCTCATGGATTTGCAGAATCTATTTGGACCAAGAATAAAGCAGTTGCTAGACTTCTTTCTGCCTAAGCAATTTCCAAAACCTTGAAGAAAACGAATTTCAAAGAACAACGAGGCCTTACATTAATGCCCACACGAATCGTACTCGTTGAGCACATGGGGCAATACCACATTCGTACTTTTTGCGATCATATTTAATGTCTGCAATTTGGGCTGTAAAAATATATTTCAATTCAGGGGCGTACCCAGGATTTTCAGACGGGGGACATCATTGTGATTCCCTAATGCGGTGCGAAGGCCCGCCAAAATTTAGCTGACAAGCACCGCAATTGATTGCCATTGAATATGACGATGCTATAAATGCTATAGCTATTGAATTTTGATGCACGGGAGTAGGGACCATATAATAGGCCCGCCCGGTGCTTTTCCCGTGCCCATAGCTAAATGTTTCTTAACTAAAACAGCTTCTCAGTCATGACACCTATTCAGACTTGTCAATGAGCCGACATTTCCAATCTCGGCTCGGGTTTAAATTTTGTGTAAGTTCGGCTCGGCTCGCCATATAAAATCTTTGAAATGAGGCTCGTTTTAGCTCGGTATTTTTTTAAAAATATTGTGCTCAAAGAATTTTTTACATAGCTCTTTCTATTATTTAATAAACATTTCTTAACTAAGATTATAGGAAAGGCATACTGACTGCAAAAAAGAAGAAAAATCACCATAATCAATTTTACAAGCAGAAATATAAACTTGCTTTGCCTAAATTAGGCTCGTTGTATATCATATACTGTGCTCAAGCCCGGCTCGTTCGGATCGGCTCGGCTCGTTGACAAGTCTGCACCTATTAATTTAGTTTAGGTCAAAACCCGAATTAAGTAGATTAAATCATACTTAAGTCCCATTTCGAGAAGAAGTTCTACCAATTTATCGCAATAATTGACAAGTGATTAATCACTTATTGGAAAAGAATTTTTATTTATCACAATATTACACTAGACTTCTTGTATGACCTTGTAAAATAATTTTCATTAATTCAATTAAAATGACATGGAACGTCGTAAGTTCACAACATATTGTTAAGTCACCATTTACATATAATGCAATATCAGAGAGTGACAGAAAAATTAAATTCTCTAATTTTGAATAATGCAGTACATTTTGTGTTGCTCAGTGTAATATTTTATGTGGTATGTTGTAATTTTCCTTGCAAATCTACATGAAAGTTAGGTTTTCACGAAAAACATATACATCAGGGCAGTGCTCCCAAGTAATTGACACGGGGGCTCTTATCTTAAGTTTCTATTTTTATGAGATATTTTGATCATAATTTATATTCTCAATAAATATAATGCAAAACTTGAATACTAATATAAACTTAACAAGGGGGCTGCGCCCGCAACCTAATTTAACAAGGTGGGCTGAGCTCCCCGCGAGCAGAGGTGTAGGTGGGTCAAACCGGGTCTGGGTCTATTAATATAATTTTGATTTGGGTCAAATTGGGTCTGGGTCAAATTAAAGCTGTATAATGTACAAGTTAAACTTCTTGTATCTGTAAAATAATTATTGTCAAATAATTGTCACATATATGTATATCTTTCAATTGTGTTCAACTAAGGTTTATGCAGGGGCGCACCCAGCTTTTTTTCTGAGGGGGGAACTATTCTTTAGATTATATACATTTATATATATATATATATATA